>OY769904.1:23000002-23052502 GCA_963669185.1 Dyspetes luteomarginatus
ATTATGGTGACGAAATTTTTATGACTGAAATATCTCTCTTGTATCTGAGGTTAAGGCATTCAGGCACTTTGTAAAACTGACTGAAACCCGACATGATCGTAATATCCTTACAAAGAGCCGGTAAAGTATATGGGATAGTTCTTTATTCACATGGATATATGTAGGATTTGATAATGCACTACTATGTATTCTAACTTGATACAGTGAGTGGATCGTGAAAATGTGAAAATGTGAATTCCCACAGGTGCGTGAGATGGATCATCGACAAAGGATGATGTACTTAGATGTACATTTTTGTGAAAACTCCATTGCCTTTTTTTATCTCAACTTCTTTTTTTGTGTCAATGGAACGAGTTGGGGCGAAAAGTCCCTCACTGAAGATTCTCGTTTTCCCATCTGCCTATTTCATACCCCCTGAACGCAAATATATATATACATATATATATTTCATTCAAAGTAGATATGTATATAGATAATATATCGGTTTACGACTGCTGAACCATCGACTCTACTCGTATTGTCCCAATTATAATATTTATCTTTTATTCGTGTACTTTTTACCTCGTATGTTAGTCTCAAGGCACGGAGACCTGAAATCAAGACTATACATAAGGTACCATGTCCACAATATAAATGCCTGGCTGGCAAAATCTCTCTTTCATATCCATAGATCGTCATGGAGATATCGAAGCCCCGTACAATTTCCTACTTTAATCCTTTAATATTGCCTTTGATATGCATGTATGCAGAACATATACAGAGCGTAGGACAGAAATACATAAGACGAAATTCTATAAATATGTACCCGAAACATTTCACGAGGATTTTCGAGGAATTAATTTCTAAAGGAGTTTGAAGCCTCTCCAGCAATTCGATGGACACGTCACTATTTTATGAGATCTCATCTCATCTGTCTATGGGAGCTTCATTTTTGAATTAAAAAAAATCAACTGACAATATATAAATTACACTATCATTTTGACGTAAAATACAGCTTTTCAAAATGGCGACATAGATCGCACTTTTTAAATAGATTCATGAATATTTCAATGTATCAACGTATCAATATCGTCGTGTACTAATGTATTCAATTTCTGAACGAAACGATAAGTTAAAAAAAATTCCATTGGTTATTCCATTATCTCTCGGGGATAAAAACTTTCACCTCGATTTTAATTTTTCACGTAATTCTCATCTCCCTATTTTTAGTTATAATATATTGAAGCTTTCACCATATATATATATATATAATATATATATATGATTGAATTTATGTACGTCGATTCGCATGAAAAGTTTAATCACACATTTATGCTGGATCGGGAGAAAATATTATTGGGAAAGAATAATACGAGGAGAACGTTTTTTGTGGGCAGTTTTACACACAGCTATAGGCCTTTTTTGCCCTTAGTGGCATCCTCGATTTCGCAAAGTTGCGACGTCGAAGTGTTATATATAAAGTCGATTCCTCGTTGGAGAAATAACCGCGGAATCGAATCTCCGACGTGAACTACTAGTTAATTTATTCGATCAGATGCGACGAGGTAGGAAAATGTACGAAAGGGCATGAGTGTGTCTGTGTGTGAGGAAGAATGAGAGACGCGGAGGAAGCTTTCGTGCGATATTCCATGAATTTCAAAACCTCACCGAGGTAAACCCGAGAAAAGCTACCGAGTGAAGAATATGACGTGGGAACGGTGAAGAATTTTTCTTTTATTACTACTTTCTTAGATTTCGCAAGTGTCTGAAAGTCGCGAATGGTTCATTCTCCAATCCCTTTTTACAGTATGAAAGAAAAAAGGAAGCTTCAAACTTTCCAACTAGAGTCAGAAAATTATATGCAAATTCTTCCCAATCTTTCCTTCACTATCGATTTTAATTAATTGGCATGATCCTGAGTGAAAAAAAAAAATGATTGCCTATGCAGTTGATCATCCAAAAAATTCAACTCGCTGGAACGATCGTAGATTTATAATTGGATATTGGATTCATTGAATTTATTGTACAATCTATCAAATTAGTAGACGTTGCCAAAATAAGGCTCAAAAGTTTACCAAAGTTCAAACAAGTCCAAAGTCTATAAAAATTTTGATTGTGCAGCTTTTCGATAGACTTTGAACTTGATTGGACTTTGTTAGACTTTTTAGCCTTTTTGGCAACGTCTGCTAATTTAGTAGAATATTTAAAAATTAATAAAGTGGTCTTTAAGTTTTGAAACGTGCCAATGGGCTGAATTTTTTGAAATTTTGATTAAACGGAGACGATTTATACTTTACTTCGGGTGGAGCGAACTTTTTTTCCATTTACAAATTTTGTATCGTGTCAACTATTGGCATTTGGTGTCATTTTTTTTTTTTTACTGTACGGTGCTCTGGAGAAAAATTGTTTTCAATGTTTTTTTTTCTCCTCTATCTATGTGTATTTCGCTCTCTGTTAAACCATAAAGTGTATAATGTATCGTTAAACTCTTCTCGGAAACATCGCATAGCAGTTGTACAATAGCTGAAAGCTCTCGCTCGAATGTATCCGGGAACTTTGCCCTGTGTGTATGGCTCTCACGTGCCATTCAAGATGAAATACATGCAGAACGCATAAATACTATATACGTACACATTTGTTTGATAAATTACGTATTCGTTTGAGAGCACCAGTCCCGATCCCACGAACGAATTACCCATATAGCGGACACTTGGGAATTTTCCACATGTCTATATACGTATCGCCACACGTACACTTATTCGAGATTCAAAGCTTCTGGAATTACGAGCTGATTCACGCTAAGCTACAACCTGAAGTTCCCTGTCGACCTGATGGAATTTACATCGGATTCTCATTCACGTATTTGTATATTCTGAAAGCCATGAGTCTAAAAATCCAATAGAATTCCAAACGGAGGCTCAAAATTTTTAATAAAAACTCACTAAAAACTATTTGCCACTCGTTTTTTTTTTATACATCCAGACAAATTCTTACGATATAGAAAATTTCCGTTACATTTTTTACGGGTTTGCTGTAGTGGTTGGAATGACTTTCCGGCCACCGATAAGAATCTTTATTGGCTGTCAAGCCCATGATATAGACCTTCATCGTGAAAAATCTACGCCTGACGGGCAGACAGCATAGAATTGATCAAGAAATTCTCAATTCTCATATATATATGTATATAAGAAGAGAAAAGTTTATCGCGATGAAGAGCACATAAATACTATATACGTACACATTTGCCACTCGTTTTTTTTTTATACATCCAGACAAATTCTTACGATATAGAAAACTTCCGTTACATTTTTTATGGGTTTGCTGTAGTGGTTAGAATGACTTTCCGGCCACCGATAAGAATCTTTATTGGCTATCAGGCCCATGATATAGACCTTCATCGTGAAAAATCTACGCCTGACGGGCGGACAGTATAAAATTGATCGAGAAACTCTCATATAAGAAGCGAAAGGGTTATGGGGATAAAAAAAAAAAAACTTTTTCTCTGGAGCATACAAAAAGATTTATCGGTCCCAGGACGATGTTGCACGAGTTCCGTTATTATAAAACTAAAGCAGAGAAAATAATGGGGAATTAAGGGAGACGATAAGTCCGTGTAGTAATTAGAGAAGCAAAATTCGCCGGAAGACAACCCGGCAGGAAAAGTGTTCGCGAGACTTGCCGCTCTGTCGAGAGAGATGCGGCCAGGCCACAATAAAACGTTGACAATGAGAGAGAAAGAGGTAAAGGTAGTCGGATGCGCTAATTAAATTCGTCGCTATATAAGAAGATACCGAAAAAGTGAATAAAATATAAACAGAAAAGTGATGTAGAGACACAATTTGGATATAAAAAAAAAAAAGAAAGAAAAACTCGAGTATGTACTGGGCAAATAAGGAAAAGGAGAGTCATGAAAAAACCAGAAAAGAAGTGTAGGAGAAAAATGGAAATTTCACGAAAAGGTGGTGACTATATTACATTGTACAGAAGCTCCTCAACTATAAAGAGTCTCAGGGTGGAAATGCAAAAAAAAAAAATATAAAAATACTTTTTTCAACTACATTTCCTCGTCCAGTCTCTAGTCAGAAGTGCACCTGGTGGTGCTGTCTACATTACTAACCTGGTGACCACTAAGTAGGATTTACCGACTAGGGGTTGTTTCCTGGTATACACGCCCACATCATTATTTATCCTCACGGACGAGAATGTAAACGGATCGTGAATTTTCATGCTCTCTCGTGATTTACAATCGTACTGGGAATGCTCATGATGAGGCCAAGTATCAATCCTCCTCTCACACAAGCAAAAAAACTCCTCGTTTTGTATATTTAAAAAAAACAAAAAACCAAACAAACCCTTTCAAAATCGCGAAAGTTTTAAAGTGTACGAGATAAAATTATTAGCACGGTGCAAGATTCAATAGCGTTCTTCAATTGGACCGAGTAACGAATTGCAGAGAAGCAGGCAAGCTCGTTAAATTTCTGAGATAAAAATTTCAAAGCAATTCGTTTGTATTGATGTGGAAAATAACGTAAAATCTCAGCTCATTAATGAGCTATTAATAGCTGACTAACTAAATGACCTTCTCTCGCTATCTCTCTGTGCTCGCCTGCTAAAATCGGAAGTTGGAGAAACTCACGAACCGCAATCTCACACCGACCGGATAACGCCGATAAGGAAACTTCGTGAAGCCAAAAGTTGTGAGATTTCACGTTCTATCGCCCTCGTACACTTTTCATCGTAATTACGATTCTCGTTTGAGATTCCAGCACTGAAATCAAATTTACGATAATATAACGACGAGCTGCATATAGTAATTTAAAGTGATTGTCAGCCATAATCTGTGTCCACCGAGAAGATAAATTACTTTTGGTAATAACTTTTCATCAACCGCGATTACCATGATATATGTATATATTAAATTTCACTGATAACGCCCAATGATGAACGTCTATCGAGTCACGATTCGCGATAATCGCTTTTCACATTTTCACCTATATATATACAATATATATAGTTATATATATATACAATACATATAGTTATATATATATATATATGCGTATATGTGCGTGTGTATTTGCGCGTGATGTACAGAGTATCCGACCATCAGATATATATTAGTGACACGTCGATAACCGCACGATCCGTTAACATAACGAGTTATTAGTCGCGAGGACGATAACTCGTCGATCCTCGAATGATAAATCCGGTGGTAGCGGTTAAACCGAGATGGGGACATGGATATAAGCGCCAGGGTCTCACAGAGAGAACAACGTTTGCAGCCTTTTGCTGTGCTTCAGCACCACCATCATGAGTGCTGCACAATCGCTCTTATCTATGAAATATCACGTCTCTGAAACCATAAAGGGCGTATGCACTTTGTATGAGCATAGAAAATATATGCCCCAATATTTTTAGACACGCAATATTGTATGTATATCGATATCTGTCGAAGCCTTTTTCCAACTTTCCACCGAAAGAGTATTATCGGAGTTTTCTCGTGTATTCCATGAGATTTGTCCTCCGATGGGATAGACGCGTCGATCGTATTTCATGGGGAAACAACAACGTTGAGGGACGACGCACACGAACAAAACCTTTTGACATATTTAAAGTGATAACTGGGAAAATTCCACCAGTGGATAAATTAATTAAAAGGGGTCATTAAAGGGGTTCGAGTGTACAAAAACTGCACACATACGCCTTTTTGACATTAGACTATCGATTTATAGATATTTGCATTGAAAGTGATCATTTCAATAGGATGAAAAGTGTGTTACTATCAATACCGAAAATGACTCATCATTAGCCAACATTCCACATGAATCGTGTTAAAAAAAATCGTAAATTATCGATGCTTACGAAATTATTGCATACGCTAAAAAGCTTTTGACATCAAGTCGCAATTCTCCAAGGATACGTGTAAATATATATATATATATATATATATATATATATGTGTAAATTATAATCGAATTACTCGACGACTCCATCATCTTTTCCACAGCATCTTTCCCGTTGCTTTTCCCCCATAATACGTAATACTTCTGAGGATTTATGACTTTGGGTTGGGGTTGAAGGAGATAGAAAGATCCAAGAGAATGTGAAAGGGAAGCGAGCACACACTAGTATAAGTATAAGAAGTCAAGGGAGGATGAAGGATGATAGAGGCTACTTTGCCGAGAGATTTAAGGTCATATATGCGTGTGTGCATGTGTGTGTGTGCAAATGGTATGAGAAGAGCATTTTCGTCCGGGAACATGCGAGGACATTGGAGTTTCTCCGACATTATTACATAGCATAGAGCATATTTTCCTTAATAATGTGCACTTTCATAGTCAGAGAGAAGCGAGAAGCGAGATATATATATATATATATATATATATTTGAAGGGTTGGCGAGGCAAAAGTCAAAGGATCGCTCGCACGTGGTATATTATATATACACATGATCGTCTAATGTTTAGTCAAGCATATCCAGTCTTCGTGGAAGGGATGTCGAGAAAACAAATTTAATCAAGTCAAAGCTCCCCATGAACTTTCTGTGGGTGAGACACGACACACACGACGAGCCAAACCGTATGAGGGAGAATCAGGTATATGGTAAGGGAGAAAACAACATTATTGTACGGCCATGGATGAGACCATCGAGAAATGCTTGTACCAGTTCATTTTGTGCATATATATATATATATATATATATATATATATATATATACATGCTCTCGAGCCTGGCTGGACGACAAGAGCTGTGACAACCACAACAGCCAAGAAGAAACGATCTAAAAACTTTGACGACGATGTGCAATTCAACTTCCTCGGGAATAACCGCCGATAATCGAATAGAGCTAGCAACAATGAACTGTAGTAGTATATATACTACTACACTACTGCTATAAGCGTGTAGATTATATATATATATATATATATATATATATAATCTAGACCCTTATCGTTCTTTCCTGCTCGCATCGTCCACCATTTTCTTCAGCTTGAACTGGGCGGTAAAAATTATTTTTGAAGTTTTGTGAAATCAAGAAAATAAATTCATTTTCATGCCTCAAAATCAGGACGTAAACACTATAGAAATGGATATTTTTTATTTCTCTATAAAAAATAGAAAGGTGGAGAATCCTGGTAAAATTACAAACCGAATTATTTTACATGAAAGATCGAACGAGACCTTGAAATGCGAGTCCAACAAAATTTGTTAATCCTTGACCCAAAATTATAAACGTAATATATTACCCAAAATTATAAACGGCCAGACTGTATTCGACCCCAAAATTGTGAACGTAATAGAGGTCAGAGTGTATTCGACTGTTTCACAAATGTCACATCATAATTCACGATTCTCTGCGTACACGGCAGCACAACTATGCTGGTCTTCCCTCATATCGCGACCATACATTTGGATTAGTGGAGTTTAACGCGTTAGGTGTGGCGAGTCGACGATTGAACATTATATAGCGCGAGAATGAGCAGCTCAGGGATGATTTTGGGTTAATTCTCTGCAATGGAAATGGGAGGAGAATCATTCATGCAAATATACCAAAGATTTAGCTCGACAAAATTTGTGATCACATTTGATCAGACTCGTCCACTTATGAACTGAGTGACGTGATTTACGTGTCAAACATATCAGTGAAGAGTTTTCTCATTGTTCTGCATTTCTCGTGTACTCATTTAAGATGATAAGAGTGATAAGAGACGATGCTAATAAATCGTTAAAAAACCTTTTCACTACCAAGTTTTATTTCACATCGTTCCCTGTCACCAAAGTTATCCGTCATGCGACGACGACAGAAATCGAGCGAAAAACATCTCCGTCTCTCTCGCACAATCATAATAATTCCTTCAAGGACTATATAGATGCAGTATCTATGTAAAAAAAAAAAACGTTAAAGATGGAAGAAAATTTTTGACCGTGATGTACGCGGTTGAAATATATGGGGAGATGAGGAAGAAAACCGGAGATACGTGTGAAAATAGTAAAAAAGATTTGTATCTCTGAAAGTCAATATTTCTCAGGACATTTTTTCAATGTTAGTAACGAAAAAAAATGCCTCATTGCAGAATTGACATTTATATCTTTCAAATTGGTCTGTCAACAATTCCGTATTTGTTTCGTTCAAGCATAAAATTTTCATCAAGGACTATGCAGATGCAATATCTCTGTAAAAAGGAAGGAAAAAATTGAATAAAACTTTAGAGTATTTACTCGTGTGGTTAGATTGAGAAGAGACGAAGAAAAATCCAAAGAAATAATTAGAAAATGATGAAGGAGATTTCAAGCTTTGGACTTTAACGTCCCTCAGGACGTTTTTATAAAGAGACACCCTGATGAGGGTTCAGTGCAAACTTGACAGTTATTCGTAGTTTTTTTTATCCACAATTTGTTTTTTTTTAACACAAGATAAAGATTGAAAATTGTATCTGATTGGAATTTTCGGGATAGGGAGAGGCAACGTGATATTATACTCATTCCCGGACTACGAACAGACAGAGAGAAGAAAATCAGTGAAATGGAAGACGAAAATACATCGGGGACCGCATACGAGAGAGATTATATAATCCGATACAGAAAGTAGCTATTCCTATCTATATATAACTAGGCATATCCTGTATGTATATACATATACATGGGAACGCAAACGATGCGAATGCATCAACCCCTTGCATGAGAGGAATCATATTATCGGATAGTAAAGTGGCTTGTAGGGAGAACTAGTATTACATATCCAACTTTCGTCCTGTGTATGTGTTTATGTGTACTGCCATGTATTTGTATAACGTATTATGTTGACTCGCGATATATCACTTCGTACATGAAATGCCCTTTACGTATCATAATCCCGGATACCAATACATGTATATATATTGATATATATCAATATATCTGTATGGGTGTCTGTTTATATAACAATATATATGTATATAACAATATATATAATAACATATATATATAGACACATATATATATTGGTATCTGGGATTTTATGAAACGCGTGGGACCTCGCTGGTCTCTCGTGGCCGACGAGGAAGCTTCAAATTTCATTGATGAAACGACGGTACGAACTACACCTGCATCTATATACTATGTAACCTCGTAGAACGTGGTATCTGCTTTCTCGAGTGTCTCGGTTGGGTTTCCAATTTCTGTGAGAGTGAAACAAATATAGAACTACGGGAGAAGGAACAAAAGGAGTGAATAAGATATAGTCTCGTTCATTTCTCTACTTATATATATGTATATGTATATATATATTATCTCCCTCCCTCTCTCTCACTCTCTTCTTTGGGCTCTCAAGGATCGCGAAGGTTCGCAGTTCCTTATCTCGTGGGACTCTGTATAGGATCCGTTCAATTTCAATAACGTGTTCACGAGACAGGAGGACACCAATGGTATCTATAGGATATGTATATATGTATATAATATATTAATACATAAGAGTATATATACATAGATGTCCACTGTATAAATGCGCGTAGACCACGAGGTAAATGACCATATATATGTAGAGAGAGAGAGAGAGATAGATAAAATTCGTCGTTGAAAGAACGAAATGGAACGTGTAGAATCGAGAAAACGTTTGCGATTGAGACGTCAACGAAGAGGAAAAATATGAAGAAGAAAAAGAAGGAGAATGGTCGTCGTCGTCGTCGTCGTCGTCGTCAACCTCGTTGACGCGGGGTATCTCTGTATGCCACTGGGGAGCCTTTAGAGACGCTCGACCGATCTCTGGATGCCCTCGTGGGACCGACTATGAAATGCGAAAAACGGCTTCGAAAATACCGATGCATTTCTTCTTCTTTCTGCTCGTCTCGAATTGTATGCAGGAATAAGATATCTCGGCGAGTCCGAAATGTGTATTTGCCCAAGAACTCTATGATGCACCTGTATGTATGTAAACTTAGAGACCTATTCTACATGTGGACGTACAACACAGTAGTGTAAACTATTGTATATGCAGACTTGACAAACCAACTATAAGTTCAAGAACGTGAACTCGATTCTCCTCACTGAACTTGTACTCTGATGTAGACTCGTATATCCACATCCATTTTCCTTATTTTTCTTTCTTCTATATATCTGACTCTGGAGAAGAGCAAAGACTTTCTGAATTTTTGACGTTGACGCACCTCTCGACCATGTTTTTTTTTTTTTTTTAAGATTCTCACGAAGTTTCTCCTCAATGAATGGAATTTCAGCAGACAATTGTATCGTGACGCAAGATTCCAATATGTCGAATTTTTACAATGCGTTGGAGACGTTTTTATTATACAATTTTATTTAATAAAGATAGAAATAAAGTTGCTCGATTCACTCGAACAAAACGAAATTTGTTAACTCGAACCCATGAAGAATTGTCCTCTTCGAAACGATGTAATTATTCGATATCGGATTTGGTTCATTGATTCGATTCATTCAGGATAAGTGTGTAACGAGAATAGGTAGACTCTCATTGTCCTACAGAATCGATAGCAATATTATTTAAGCAGGTATTCCAATTTTTCTGCCATTTATTTGGAAGGATTTTGTTTATTAATAAATTAATTTAAATGTAAAAACGTTGGTGAAAGGGCCGATTGGTCGTTACCGAATAGCGAGTTTCAAGTAACAGTCTTCCATTTTCACAAATAACTGATCAATTACAGACACTTTATTTTGCAATTTGTACTCATTTAAATTAATCATTTATGACAAATTTATATCGTTATAAGATGAAGGTTGGAAAGCACACGCTATGGATCGATAAAAACTGCAAATTTTTCATTATAATTACAACGGCATGTGGCCATGCAGAAATTACCAGTCCGTTGTTCTATCGTTGCGCTCGAGCGATTTGCTCCGCGGCAATTAATTCATCTAATTTAATTGAAAATTGTTTCAAAGAGATTTCCAACGAGAATACGAAAATTTGAAATTTTGGTGAGCCATAGATCGGCTCACTAAATATCCAACAATCCTCAGCCACATCAGAAGATTTTATTATTTGGTCGACGATTGTAGCATTATGATTAAAATTCGTAACAATGGCGTACCTGATAATTGTTACAAACTCGAAGAAAAATCAATTTATACATTAAATCTCCTTTAAACTTTCATAATTCATGGGGCAATGTGATTAATATTTACGAGTTACAAAGTATCGAGTGATAACCATCGTTTTGAGCTGCTAAGTAGCTCGGCTGCTATGGCGAGCAAAATAACAGAACTCCGTAATAGTTACAACGAAAAAAAAAACGACAAAAGTGTATATAACCTCGTACAGTTCATTCTAATTCGATGTCGACGTTGATTAATGGGCATAAAGATCGTATAATCGATGGTTGCATTAACGAGCTCGTTTTGAGAAGTTTGATGGGTTCTCCTATAAACGATCCACTTGTCGAAAAGCGTTCCCACAGGTTGGAAACTTCAGAGATATATATATATATATATATATGACTTCATCTCTTTTACGTTACGCTGAAATCTCCCATAGAACTCTAACCAGCTCGTAAAATATGGTGGGGGGATGACCAAGAATTGTGAGTGGTCATGGGAGTGAGAGAGGGGATAGAACATAACAGAACTCCGTAATAGTTACAGCAAAAAAAAAAACGAAAAAAGTGTATATAACCAAGTACAGTTCATTCTAATTCGATGTCGACATTTATTACTGGGCATAAAGATCGTATAATCGATGGTTGCATTAACGAGCTCGTTTTGAGAAGTTTGATGGGTTCTCCTATAAACGATCCACTTGTCGAAAATCGTTTCCACACGTTGAAAACTTCAGAGATATATATATATGACTTTCTCCCTTTTACGTTACGCTGAAATCTCCCATAGAACTCTAACCAGCTCGTAAAATATGGTGGAGGGATGACGAAGAATTGTGAGTGGTCATGGGAGTTAGAGAGGGGATAAGCGTCACGATCGTTGCTTCTACGCGATTGGTACATTACCGGTACTGAGTACGTGATTGGTTCTTTAATTGCGCCCCCCCACCCCATCGACCACTCATCACGCATTCGGTCAACTGCAAGCGATTCCACTGTATCTAAATTCTCTATTTATTACCTCATCAACACTTTCGACTCAATTAATGTCTTTTGCGTCCCAATAATATTTTAGCTGAGGTATTTCCGGGATTTCCGTTTCGTTTGCAATTACAGAATAATTTACTTTAACTCATCGAGGACTCGTATGAAAGACCGAATGTCAAAGGGATGTAAATATCGTAGTGATTAATGGGAACAACGTCCTTGTGACTTTTAGTCGTCCATGTAAATATATATGTATAAATACATAGAAGGATGGCATATGGAAGCAGATATTTGCACATGTATGAAAGCGATATTATATATATATATGTAGCAGCAGCTTTACAGGACGCGCCAGACCACACTAGAAGTGCCCTTTAGGCCCCCAGTCACTTCGGCTCCAATGTCTTTGTCGAACTAGATACTTGTTTATTATACACTCGAGACCACACACAGCACGCACAAACGATTTCATTTCCATCCATTGATGAAAAAGCTCTCAAATCTCCCCGAACTCATTCATACAATCCTTGTTCACGCAACGCAGTATAATTCATCCGATAACATGACGGATTTTATTTCTTTGTGTCCTCGTAAAATCTTTATATATATTTTTTGGGAATCGTTGCATCAATCGAATCAACAAATTCGGTCGCTTTTCATTCCGTTGACACATTTTATCAGAGATATTTTTGTGCCCAATTTTCCATCTTGCAGGTTGATTTTTTGAAACGTCAATTAATTTTCCGATGACAATGACGATTAATAAATTTCGTGACTTGCTATGTATACTTAATGAAAATTACTTATTTTTTTGTCAAGTTGAAAAAATATTTACAAATTTTCTGTGTTACAGGTGCAATTTTTACCGAGGATCAAAAAGACAGTCCCTCAGAAATGGCATTCAAGTATGCGGTTTACAGGATCAACAAGGATAAGAGCCTGCTGCCAAATACTACTCTAGTTTATGATATTCAATACGTACCGAAGGACGATTCATTCAGAACGTCGAAGAAAGGTGAGAACGAGAAACAATTTTCATACTTTTTTTTATCATACAGTATTCATTCCAAAGAGCAAAAGCTCTGGTTCGATCATTTTTTTTTCCAGACCTGATAATATTTTTTTTTCATAAAAATGTCAAAGTTCATTTAGACGTTTTGGCTATTTAAAAATGAAAAACAATGTATTCAAGTATAAAACAATTTTTTTAAATTATACATCAATTTGTCCATATAATGAACAGCCTTTATATGCAAATATCGATCAATACAATTTTCCATTTTAAAAATAGACAGACCTCGTGGGTGAATATTACTCAAAACAATTTTTCTTTGCGATACAAAAAAGCTCGTAGATGTCGATAAGGAACGAGCTTATATATGAGAGAGGCAACCCTCGATAAACGAGGAAATTGGGTTAAAACAGACGCTCTTGCGTCTACTCGACGTATCGATAAATTAATTGCATATCGTCGTCTGCGGACATGATGAAAAATGCAACGGACTCTATAAAAGCGTACAGGCGCATGCGTGTTATTCCTAAAGTCAATAAAGTCTGATCGCTTTCCTTCTGTACTTTAAAGCTCAAATTCAATGTTGTAATTTGTGTTTTTCTCGTCCCGATTTTCAGTAATATATTTACAATAATTATTCTGACGATTAATGACGTTAAGCAAACTGTAAAAAATCTTCTTACAAAATGAAACTTCCATTATAAAACGAAATACCTTGTTTTGTAATGTGAATTGTAATTCTGAGACCGAGTAAAACGATTTATCACGGTTAACAAAGCAACTTTTAATGAAATCTGTCTGAAATTTTTCTCTCAAAGTTTTGCTATCGTTCAACGTGTTGTTAACGCAACGTCCGCGAGTAGTAAATTACTCTGCGAATTTTCTCTGAATGTGCTAAAAGCTGAAAGGGACGACAGTTATTTTACGTGAACTTTCAAAACGTGTGCAAAATATTTATATTCGTGTTTGAAGGAGGAGAAGAGAAGTGTTCTCGCTATATTTCTCTGAGCTAGATTGGTAGCTTCGTATAGAATATACACACATATACGTAGATATTGTGTGTACATATATATATATTGGAGGGCTGAAGGGTCACGAACTATGCCGAGACTACGAAAACCCTGTAAAAAAAAAAAAGACGATGAAAAAAGTCACTGTTAGAGAAGAGCTCGTCCACGAATCTTCACGTCACAAAGCATCACCGTCAGATTTTTTTTTTTTTTTCACCCTACCAATGGAAAAATATTTTGTATGCAGACCCTGAACTCTGGGAGACCTTGTTAACGGTCGCTGTTGGTCATCATCAAATTTTCCCGGGTTTGTGATTTTCACGTCAATAAATATTCTTCACGGCACATGAGACTGAGATTTTATTTATTTTTATAGAAAAGGGTAAAACCCTTGAAGATCAGATAAACATGAGAAAAACCCATTCCCTATAGACTGCCGAAAACGTGATTGAAAATATTTTCTATTTTCACGTATTGTATATAGTTGATGCTGTCTGCATATATACAACGTCACATTGAGAAAAGAATCTTCTTCATAGACGCGATCTATGCTATGGAGACACACAATGGTTCTGTTCCACTTTCTGTCCATGAATTTTACGCCATAAACCCCATCTCACAGATATATTCTATAGTATATAGACGTCGTTGGTGTCTTCGAAGATGTATTATGTACTTTTCAACTGAAATCGAAGATTGAGATAATTTTTTTCATATTTATGTATCAATAAATATCTAACATATAAACTCATATACATGCAAAAGAAAATGGATGACACGAAGATTTTAGTGGATTTGTTCAATGGTACAAAAAATATATAGAGACATAAAATGAAAGCATCGATCTTTTCCATCGTTTTATCAAATTTTTATCTCCCCATTTGTATCTTTTGGTAATTATATTTACACCTTTACGGCCTTTCCTTGACGAGGACGAAAAATTGGGGACGAAAGATATTACGATGCCGATATTCCTGTCACAATATTTTCTCGCTGTTGTTTTTACCCAGAAACTTTTGCACACAACTTTGCTAGAATCGTCGGTCGAGAAGCATTAGTGATGAATATATCGTACATGCATTTGCACTCTGAGGTCCCAATTTCATATTTTTCTCGGGATCCCATTCGTCATCGCTCTTTTCATCATCGACCTCGTTCCTCAACGTCGTCGCTGATGGTATCTCTTCATATCCGTTTTCCTCTCGTGTTCTCAGCCACGAAACATGCAAATTGCCGAGGAATTTTCTCTAGGCACGTGGGGACTCGTACATTTAAATATATTTCATTCTGAAAAGCTCGCTTAGGAAGGGCCGAATGAAGGAATAGAGCACGACAAGAACGTTGGCAGAGCACTCCAACATATACACATTTATATATATATATATATATATATATATATATATATATACATACATCTTCCCTCATTCTAGATCCGCTTCCACATTCTTTTTTCCTCCTCATTCTTATCGTTTTCGTGCCTCGCTATTTCTTCCGTATGTTGTCGATCGGTATCTTCACTTTCCATTCCCTCTGTTCGTTCATCACGGCTGGGATCTTTCATTTTGCCGAGTTATTTCTGCCTCTAGGCATTTTTTTCACGCAAAGCTACCACTTATGTCGGTTTCACGATGAATTTTGAATGGTAATGTTATTCACTCCCATTTGGAATGAAAATAGCTTAGAGAAAAAGGACGGGTAAAATAATCGTTGAAGCCCTCAAGGGCTGGAAGATTTGAATTTGAAAACTTTTGGAAGGGCTGGAGAACTTGCTACTAAAATGTAACGTTTATTGGTGCTAGCAGAGGTAACAAAATGAGGGTTGTTCAATTTTTATTTTTTACCAGTACAAGGTCCAAAGAGAAAATGCCAAAGTGATAAATGCGTTAATCATTGAATCGCTTTTATCTGATGAAGATCAAATCGTTGATGTTATTGGTTGAACTGATTTTTTTAATAGTAGTTAGTGAATATTTAAAAATTATTATCTTCAACTTTGACATATATGAATGTGGTATATGAAGTCGTTTAATTATTGGATTCAGAAACAATTTTTTTTTTTCCCTGTAAATTATCGCTTGAACGTTTCCTCGGTAAAAATAATGCTGGCTGCGTGATTAAACTCGACACTGCCTATAATAAGCTTTAATAAGGTTATTTCCAGGAGTCCCGAGGCGAATGACGAAAACCATTTGCCTCGTAATGCATATGCGCTCATCTGGAAACAAACGACACTCGCATCAGTTTTTCTTCCTTTTTCCTTCGGTCAGCGTGTATATAAATGGCGGTCGAAGTTTTCTCACTCCCTCCCTCTCGCTCTCTCTCTCTCTCTCTCTCTCTCTTGTAAGGAGCAGCACAATCTCTCGTGAATAATTCAAGACGCGTCGATCAAAACGGTGGACAGTATAACGCCTTCCCGCGATGTTATATACGCAGCGAACTCGGTTTGAAGCGAGAAAAGACCAAGGAATGGACGGGCATGAGGCTGCACGAGACCCTACTGAAGAGCCTACTGTAGCAAAAAAAAAAAAAAAATCCTAAACCATAAGCCTCTCCCTCTAACCATAAGCGAGCTTTTGGACCTCGTGAACAAACGTGACGGGAATATTTAGTCATGGTAAAAAGTGCGAGCAGCTCTATAAAGGAAGAAGAACTTTACCATGTCACATTTATATATATATATATATATATATATATATATATATAAACATATATATATATATAATTATATATGTAGTATATATATATAGTATATATATATAGGTATGTATATATGAATATATACAAGCGTTGAGCTTGCGGCGTTTGACATAGTTTGTCAAGAAAAAAAATCTTCCCTCCTAGCCTCGTCTGTAAAGCACATGTCTATACAAAACTCCATGAGAGTCGTGACACATTTTCAGTAAAGAAAAAGAAAATATTCGCGTAATTATGTTTCTCGTGACTTTTGATCAGAGATATAAAAATTATAATTTACAAACAATGAATTATCAATTAAAAATAAAATAAATAATGATTATTAAACAGCCATTAATTGATATTAAGAAAAACAATTTTTGTCATATTTCAGCGTGCAAGCAATTGTCCAGGTCAGTGCAAGGAATTTTTGGGCCTTCGGATCCGTTGCTTGGTGCCCACATACAAAGCATTTGCGAGGCTCTTGACGTTCCGCATCTCGAGGCGCGTGTCGACTTTGAGCCAACGTTCAAAGAATTCAGCATAAATCTGTATCCAGCACAGGATCATCTTAATCGTGCTTTCAAGGATCTTATGTCCTTTTTAAATTGGACAAGGGTTGCAATAATCTACGAGGAAAATTATGGTGAGTCACCCTTAATTAATATTGATCTGCTTTGGTGATTATATACATGACTGATAAAATATTGGCATGTCTAATATCTCATGTTGACGTCTCCTGCGATTCATATTTTTGCATATACAAAAAATGACGAAAGTGCACATGTATACTTATATATACATATATATATATATATATATATATATATATACCCAGTAAAACCCTGCAAAGCTCAAGCCAGTAGATTCATCATCTCGGACAACTTAAACTTGTTCCATTTCGTGCACATAACCGTACAACCGGGTGATGTATTTATTTATTTGTGTCTTCATCATTTCTCAATTTCTTCTGTCTCGTCTGTCGCGCATTTCGCTTCCGCTCACTCGCTGATGCGTTTCACCATCACGCCTCTCATCCATTCTCTTTCCTGTTTTTATCCATCGTCCGAGAAAATCCGCTTATTCCAGAGAACTTTGTTCAACTTTTTTACCCTACACACGTACGAAAGAAATAAAGGGACGTATCCCCAGAGCGGACAGGCAACGTGGATATGTTATCAAGGAAATAATACCTTGATCGATAATTCACAATAAAACTAGCAGTCTTTTTTAGCCAGGATTTTACAAAGCAAGGAGATAATCTGGCTAGAATTAGCATGAAAAACGTTAAATCTTTATAAGCATTGAAATGTAATACAAAATACACTTTCCTCTGTCCATTATAGGGCTCGGAAAAATTATTCAAATAGTACACATTGAGAGGAAATGTCTACCAAAGGAAAAGTAACAATTATGTACATCACAGAGCCATGACATTTAATGAATTCACTAGAGTTTTTTTTAAATTGTATTAAATTGATCCTTTCATTGATCAACTCATCAAGAATGAGAAATTTTCCTCTCTCTCTCTGTCGTACAGGAGCAGCCAGCTTCGAAAGATCCAATTAAAATCAATTAAAACTCATTAAATGGAAAGAGATTCTATCGAAAATGATTTTAATCGGTTTAAATGAGATTCTTTGTCCGTTCAATCGTTTACAGAACGATTTTCTGAGCAGGACAATTACAAGCATTGTTTAACGTATGGAGGTCTGTCTATCTAGAGTAAACCAGTCGACCAAGTATATCATGAAATGGTTTTGTTCTGGTCAGTTGACCATTCGATACATCCTAGTGAAGAGAAATGTTACAGTTCGAAGGGGGCGACCGACCATAAGTCTTCCAGCAGTTTTCTACGAAACTCTGACACAAAGTTCTTCCCTTACAGGCTGGGGAATCAAGCCTGGGAGTTGATACACGGAGCTTTGGGCTCCAATTCCGATTGCCTGCGAGGCTCTGCGTGCAACACTTTTTATTTTCTTCTCTCTTCGTCTCCCCCTCTCTCTCTCTCTCTCTCTCTCTCTGTCTCTGTCTCTGTCTCTCTCCCTCTCCCTCCTTCTCTCTCCCTGTTCTCTGTTCCTGCTCTTTTTCTTATAATCTATAGAGAAAACGCTGCGTTACGTAAACGGTTTTTTTTTCTCTTCCACCATATATGCAGCCATGTACGGTCCGACTGGATTTCTCTCTCGTTTTGTTACAATTTTTTCACGATTTTTCCTTTTGAGTGAGTGCGAGTTTATTTTAATATGAGCACACATATCGAATCGCAAGTTTTTGCATTAGTTTGCCAGTGTAAAATATACATGTATATATCGGGTGCTTCTGCCTTCTCCGCAGAGCACTCGTGTACGTCCAACGATATAGAACTACGTTTAACAGCAGAACGGTCTGGGAACCTCAAAGCCGCGGTAATTGGACGACTGCAGGGCTCCGCTCGGGTTCAATTGCCATGAAAAACGTGGACTTTGTTATTTTTCAATTTCCACATTTTTAACGGTTTTCCTCTCCACCCTCTTTGCCCCTCGCGCGTCTTTGTCGATTGTTTCGTGTTTTCTTCGTCATATACGTTATCAGGGAAATACGAATACAATCCTACCACGTATATAAAAAATTAACACACGATGTTACCGGAGCTTCAGAGATGGGAAAATGACTTTTTCCAATAAAATAATTAATAAGTGCTTCGCTGATAAATTCAATGAGTAAAGTACTCGTTGAATCAACATCGTTTTAATTGGCTAAATTATTGGAGCAATTTCGAAATTAATTAATTAATTATGTAAAACATCCTAATATAAATAACACAAAATAAATATTTTGTCGTTCGTATAAATGTCCAGCTAGGCTTTATAAACGAAAATCATTTCTCTGGAAGATTTTTCCGTATCATGAGCATGTTTTTTTTTATTAATATTACTCATCTACGTGATATTCCAAACAACAATGGAGAATAGCCGGCAAAATATAGAGTTGACAGACAGAATCGTATTGTTTGTTCCTCGACGATTCACAGGAAGGATCATCCTTTGATATCCCATTCAAAGTTATTGAGAACAATTAAAAACTGAACAGAGCATCGCGAACGAGGCTATTCAATACCGCAAAAAAGAACAGCTGAAGCACGAAATGAAACGCTAGCTTGGCGTTCTCAGCTTTTTATTGAAAAAGCCTCGTATACCTTGATAATTTATCAGAAAGCTTTTTTTTTCATTCTCAGGTGAATTCTTCCAACCAACATTGTGCACACTTCTGTGGCATTCACGAAATCCCAGGAGCTTTTTTCACACTTCCATTAAAAATTTTTTGGGCTTCAACAATCGACCAGAATTGAAAATATCCACGGTGTATACTTTTTGAAGCGTTTCGAACATTTTCACCAGAGAACAATGCTCAATTCCTACCAAAAAATATTGATGTTATCACATATATATCGTATTATCATGTGACAAATGAAAGAAAATACTGTAGGATCAAACAAAAAACTTGCAGTTGTTGAACCATTTCAAGAACCTTTATCATTTTCGATTCCGTCTGTGTCAATCATTTTGCCAAGATTTGCCACAGTAAAACCTAAACGAATATCTGTAAACTGATGAATCCCTTTAAAAAGTCTCACACAAATTTTCCAACGTTTCAATTCTCTGCTACTAAACTAAAATAAATTTTTAATAAATTCTTTCTAGAGTACAGTCAAAGTCCCTATGACGTAACTTTTCACTGTTTGGTCGTTTCTAGAAGTTAGCCAATTACCATTAATACGAATTTGCAATATTGTTAATGCCCCAACAAGCATTTCCTCGGTCTCTGGGCATGGGGTCAGCAATATACTTGGATAAATTGAATGATTTATAGTATTATTTGCGGGAAGTTTGACTACGGTCTCAAAATTGAGCCTGGTCTTTCGGTCTTACCCCGTTCTATATCCAACTTTTAAGGTCATGTCGTAGATCCAACACTGCTAAACTGCGTGACATGACGAAGCTAATTAAACTATAAGCGAACATTTGCCGCTTACAAATAAATTTAAACTCAGACAAAGAGCAGCATCCACCAGATAGGGGAGAGGGGAGATTGAGCGAATCAGCCAAACGAAAGCTCGGATGACGATGACGAGAGAGAGAGAGAAGGACTCACTTTGAGAAACCAACGATGACGAAGACAAAAGCTACGACAAGGAAAATAAAAATGACTGTACAACTTAGATCACTGACGACAATGCGGAGCAACGTTAGACGAGACATTCAACGAAGCTGAAGACGACTAACGATAACTTTCTTATATATAAATATATATATATGGATCGCTATTACTATCTCACGATATACATAGTAATAGCGAGACGAGAAGCTCTCACGATACTCGCAAAGGAAGTGGCGAACGTCAAGCGGAGCTACGAACGAAGGAAGATTGAACGGAAAAGGAAGTGACAAGTTCGAACTCCGCTTACTTGCAGCTTTTCGCTAAAATCCACCCCTAGCCTCTTTCTGCTCATCCATTTCTTAACTCTCTCTCTAGCATTTGACCTCGCATGGTTCTTTCATCGTTGTGCACCATGTGAAAATTATTAAACAAAAAAACTGCATACTACAGAAATAATTCAACTGCGCCATACGCTAAAAAGACGATCATGACAATATCAACAAGAATTATGTCATCGTATAATTTTTGTTCTTTTTATTTAATTGACGACAACTGGCTGTAAATATTATACTTTGAATCATTATCGTACATATTAATTGACGGATAGATGGTTAAATACGAATTTTCAAAACGAGTTAATTTGAATTTTCGACTTTAATCTTTAGTAACCATAATATAAATATAAGGTAGGAAATAAAAATGGGTCTGATGTAATTGTGCAAATTTAAAAATCACCGAACAATCATTGTCCCAGAGCAAGATCTGAGATGATAAATTAATTGGGTACAGTGACAGAGAGAGAGCGAGAGAGAGGGCGGGACGGAGAGGGAGGGAGAGAGAGAGAGAGAGAGAGAGAGAGAGAGAGAGAGAGAGAGAGAGAGAGAGAGAGCAATAACTACATGATTCTATTTCCGAGCCGTAAGTAACGTAGGAGAGAACATTCGAGTACGGGCATAAATGGAGAGGACTCGTGGAAAAGGGGGTGAAGAATCGAGAAGTGGGGGAGATTCGTGGAGTCCGGCAATTTGTCGTTGAATTTACGATCGAAGATACGAATCGCCAATCGGCCGTGTTTTACTGTTTTGCTCTATATATATCTTTCTATCTCTCTCACTCATTCACTCTTCCTGGTGAACTTGTTACTATCGAGAATAGCAGCCCCACGAACCCGCATCCCCCAACCCCGTATCGATTGAATTAATACTCGAATTTTTCTATAGCAAAAACCATCTCTATCCCATTCGGGCACTGTTAAACGCGTGTACGCCTCTCGATCTTTTCCACAGTTGGATAATATATCTTTGGGGATTATCGATCGATCAATTCTCTGTGACCGGTAACGCTTAAACAGTATTTTATATAATAGATGACTCATATATTTATGGTTTATATATTTTTCCAAATATTTTGAGGAATTATTTAAGGGCTGAATTTTTTTTAACGTCGATTAAAAATTTATCAATCTTCAACGTCAGATCGAATTTACATTTGAAAATTTGAATCTTCGAGGCTAAAACAGTTGGGACACTTTTTGTTAATCAGCTGTAACTACTTTAGGATTTCATGTGATTGGGTGATCTTAGAAGCGTTCAAAAGATTTATCTGTCGCCTTAGATTTATCGCAAACGACGATCCACAATTTTTGGTATACTCAGCCATGTGAAAGAAAATATATTTGCTAAAAAATCAATGGACGAGTTTTCATTCCTCATTGAACGATTCTAGCTTGTTATATTTTTAATTTGCTTGTGTTTCAGGACTCTTCAAGCTTCAGGATCTCGTCAAATCACCGCCATCCTCAAAAACGGAAATGTACATTCGTCAGGCTGGTCCTGGCTCATACAGACAAGTTCTACGTGAAGTTCGTCACAAGGAAATTTACAAGTTAATCATCGACACGGATCCGGCCAGCATGCAGCAATTCTTCAGAGCTGTACGTACCCGATCATTTCTTATGAATAATTTTATAAATTCAAAGCCCAAATTTTTACTCCTTATCTTCGGTATATTTTCAATCTTAAGTTCAACCTTAAATTCTAATTTACCCACATTAAGATTTAAGTTAAATGTTAAAATCAAACTTTCGAGTAAAAAATTCAGTCCCAAAAGACGAAAATTCAATGGCCTCATTAATTATTTGAGCTAAGAGCACGAATGAAAAATCCAAAATATACGTAAAACTTTATTAAATTTACACGCTGGTATTCAATTTTCTTTCCCACTCTACAATCATCCTCGAGTCTCATTCGAAATTGCTCATACACACATAATGCGATAAAATATAAAATAAATATAGAAACACATCGTACACACGTATATATATATATATATATATATATATATATATATTTATATATATGTATAGGCAGACATATCTTATTAAGAGTTTTTACGTTAGAAACGATGCCAGTGAGTAAATCGCCTGGCCATCGCAGTAAATGCACCGCCCCCCCTCCCCCCTCCAGCCCTTGAAAGTTCTTGCTCAACTCATAAAAATCTTGGTGAAATTGGCCATAACTTTGTTGGTAGAGGAAAAAGAGAAATATAAGTAGAGCGGAGTGTCCGGTATGAGTATCGTTATACTTCCTCCATACTTCAGACTCTCTCTCTCTTTTATTCACCGTGCAATTGCGACGTCACATTTTTTTTTCTTTTTCACTGCTCGATCAAGAAAAGTGGCGTTAGCCCACGCGAGACGGACTCTCCTATCCCCGGAAAATTAAAAACTTTATATCCCAGTTTGAGAGCAGTAACGTTCAGACTTCTAGCGAGAAACAATTTTCCCAACTCCATCCCTATTTTGCTCGCTGAGATACTTAAAAACGCGACAACGTCGTACCGTCAAGAGTATAATACTCCTCTGGACTGCAGAGTACCCAAAGATTTTTGTTCCTGTTGCATTTTCACTGCTCATTGTCGCTTACCCTGTCCAACGTGGCAAATTTTTTTTTTTTTTAAATAAAAATAAGGAGATTATTAGAATTTTAAATCGCTCGTTACTTTGCCACGTCATCGACGTTATAAAATTCACTCACCATCGTCTCGTAGTTGGACAAATAGAGACTCTACATCATAAATTTGACTTTCATAAAGTCGAGATTTGCCAGCATGAATTTGCACTCGTATTATTATGATCTATAGATCAAAGTGAACGTTTTGCGAAATCCTGATGCGATTCTAAGAGAAATGAAATAAAAGTTTGAGGATTTCTCGTTCTATGATCTCCTCTTATACAGGATGCTGACAGAAAATAGAATAAGGAGTAGATTGAAAATATTCTACGTATTGAGGAGGATCGTCTCGAGGCTTTATCGGCATAAAAGTGAAAGAGGGAGAGAGCGAATGAAAAGTCTCGAAGATTGATTGGGTATATTCGTACAAGAAGGGCTTTCGCTTTGCCACGGGCAAACGAGAGAAAAACGATATCGCGAGATGGCGATTGGCCTGGAAGATGAAGACGCTTTCGAGAGCGGAGACTTTTAAGGAAAAGTGAGAGAGAGAGGGAGAGAGAGAGAGAGAGAGAGAGAGGGAGAGAGAGAGCGAGAGAGAGAAAGAGAGAGAGAGAGGGAGAGAGAGCGAGAGAGAGAAAGAGAGAGAGAGAGAGAAACAAGAGCGTAACTCGAGATGAAACTTAATCGAATTCCAATTATTAATCGTCTCAGTGGCGCTGTCGGTGCACCTGCTGTGTAAACTCTGTTATAATACCCCCTCTGATAGTATCCAACGACGATAATCTTTCATGAAATATGAATATCCGCATAGGAAAATTGTATAAAAGCGATCTCACGAGGACGAATCCCCAAGGGTTGATGGAAAAACGAGAAGCATCATCCTGTCGACTGCATGAAAAATAAATCTTATTGATGGAAAAAAAAAGTCCTGCCTTATTTCAAAGATTGAAGCTCTCGTTCTCGATTACTCTTGAGAAATCGTATCTTTGTGCACGTCCATAAATAAATAAATCTCCCTGATTAATATATGATATGACTCGCATATTCTTGGAATTTGTCAAGTATATGACAGTACAGACGTATAAATGTATATGTATAATGAGATAAACTCCATGTACCTCACACACATACGTATATATATATATATATATATATATATCTAGAATTGTAATACTAACTGTGTAGATCACGAATAGATGGTAGAAGCTCGCAAACTCTTCGGCAGTATCTTTTCCAGCGTCCAAAGGAACGTCTATAGGCGATTGGAGCCAGAACAGCAGTTCCAACTCTGGCGGAAAGACACAAAGAAAGAGAGAGAAGAGGGACTTTGGATTACGTTATATATATATATATACACACGATATGTTGCAAAGAGCAACGTGATCCACAAACCCGTACTTCGTTTTCCTCTCGCCGGCTTTACGTGCTCTTTTCCCATGTACGTTATATTGCGAATGGGGTGTGTAATGCTGGAAGACTCGAGAGATCTCGTTCTCCACACTGGACTCTTATTCACCGCGAAACGAAACGAATCGCTCGACATCCGTAACCAAAGAGCAAAGAGAGTATGTTGGAGTGGGGGAGAGAAGAGAGAGAGAGAGAGAGAGAGAGAGTGAGAAAGCGATGGAGGGAGGATTTATTGGCTTCGGAAAGAAAATACAAAGTCGCCACCAATCTCGGCGAAACGCGAGGTTTTGTTGGATCACGAGCGATCTATGTATCACAACATGTCCGACTATCGAGATTTTTGCAAGCCAACTGTGCACTACTGGAATATATAGGGTCATCCATATAAGTGTGAACAAGATCGGAATATCTGGTACTTGGGCTTGCAATCTATACAGCAGTTGCAGAGGGTCCAGACGTTCGATTCATTCGTAACGCCTTCTGTGTATTTATTGTATATTGTGCTTATGCACTCGATCAAATCAGCCATTTCCGGATAAGTTCGTTGCACTGAAGATTCACGTAAAAATTATATTGTAAAGGAAACGAGAGTGGAGCGAGTGAGAAGGATGTTGAAAGTTTTTAAAAAGGTCTCTGGAAAACTATTCGTTGACTTTGGACTTGGCTCAAATTTGTTATATTTTTGATAGACTTTGGGAAGCCTTTGATAAGATTCTAGTAGTTTGATCAATCATGATGAAACTGAAAAATTTAACGATAAATTCGAGAAAGTATTTCTAGTTTACCTTTTTGAATTGCTCAAATCGTAGACAATTTTTTTTACTGCGAATTCTCGAAAATTGTCTCTCATTAGAGCCATTAAATATTACTTGTATATTGATTTTCTATTGCCAAGTCTTTGCTCATTCAATAAATTTACCATTTTCTCATTCTCTGTTACAGATTCTGCAATTACAGATGAACGACTATCGTTATCACTACATGTTTACGACATTCGTGAGTATTTTTCATCACTTGTCATCCATCTATCTATAATGAAAACCGTCTCGTGACTTTTCTGAAACTCGAGATTTTCGTTACGTCAATTATATTATAATTATCTGTGTCTGTGTCCTTAACAATCATTATTTGGATGATTAATGTTTGAGAGCTATCATCCCTGGCTGAATATCCTAACGACCTTTAACCTCGTGTGAACTAACTCTCGTGTTTTGAATGGCGACTGGAATTAATCCAGTAAGTGAAGCGCATTACGTACTGATGACTCATAGCATAGACGTGTAATTAGCATGAGCACTGAAATAGGTTTCGGATTCTGAGGTGGCCGAAGCAATAGACCTTCAAGGGTTATGCCTTCGAGCTTGCAAATGTTCAGAAACCGCATCACACGACTGTGAGGGCAGACCGCACGATGTTTACCTCGATCGTCACGAAGTCTAGATTCGAGGCACTTTCTAAGATTCATGCAGTTCCACGAGCGAGATCGTCTCGTCTTATCCCCGCGAAGATGACTAGGACGAAGACGATGACGACGACGATGGCTACGACGACGACGATGGCTACGACGAAGACGAAGACGAAGACCAAGACGGCTACGACGACAAGTACCACACGACACCGTTTGCACAGTTAGTCTAAGCGTGTATCTCACCACCAAAATGTCTTCCAACATTGAATGTCGAGACCCTGCTCTAACCCAGACTCTATACATGTACATATTTGCAGACACGATACAACATTCAACAGCACATACTACCGATATATTTACATAAATGTATGCAAGTAACATCGCCAAAGACTTAGCCAACCTCCAGAACTTTCGAAATTCTAGCCTGGTAAATCCTTTTAAGCTTCCAGCTAGTTCACGTGTGTTACCTACAAATATATATGTATATATATATATATATACACTGCAGGGCGTACCCCCTGGAACCCCCGTCTAGAGTGACATATATTTCGATTAATCAAGGCATATCAGTGGAATATAGCGAGAACCGCTTCCCCAATCTGGTTGTAAGTACATATTCCAGAATGATATTGAAACAGCGTCATCAGTTTGATCAATATTATTTTAAGTTCGATAAGTTCGTGAGCAATTGAAGAGAAAATTCCTAAATAAAAAATGAGAGCGAAAAAACGTGAAATAAATTGGACAACGGTGCGTGTTCAAGAATGTCAGCGAATTATTTTCGAGGCGGAATCCAAGCGAGAAATTTATGAGAGCTGCATATAGTTTCATTTGTAATGTATATATCCTATATAGGTAAATATATGTACATTATATATAATTCGTATAGAAAATTCTATTCAAAAAGGTATATGCGGAATAGTATTATTCCGGGAGCTTTCTCGTTTTATATGGCATGAGAATGGTCAACTCGGGCCGGCCGGAAGCTCGAACGTTATCGTGACCCTCGTCGACGAGTACGTACCTACCTCCTCCATGGTCTCTGCGCCGAGAGAAGCTTCTTCGAAACGGATGGGAGAGCTTTATCCGTTAGTACAAAAACTTGCCATGATGAGAGGATAGAGAGGAAAAGGACGGAGGTGCCATGTCTATGGTATATGGTACGATGAACTCACTGACCATCGTCATTACATGGCGTTGACCGCGAGAGAGAAAGAGAACTAGAGAGAGTGGAAGAGAGTGAGAGAAAGAGAGACAGAGAGAGAGAGAAAGAGAGACAGAGAGAGAAAGAGAAAGAGAGACAGAGAGAGAGAAAGAGAAAGAGAGTTCAGCGACCGGACTGGACGCTGGTAAAACCACGTGATATTTACTTTAACGATCCCCGTCGTGCAATGCATCACCGAATAATTATAAATCACAGCGGTGAGAGCTACCAGGGGCTCACCAACAATGTAAAGAGACCCGTACAACAAAATGCTGTATACGTGGAAATGGGGCCGAGTTTACTCTCTGTCTCGACCATCGGGATCTCGTGGAACCCCAAGGGACGTACTACAGATCCTCTATGTAGTCTCTCCAGTGCCATTAAAACGGTGATTACACGTCAGTTTGCCTCATTTTTCACTTTTCACGTGAATTAAATGTCATGCAGTCACGATTCAGCCATTTGCAACCACGATAAATGTTAATGAACAATCAAAATTCCAAACTTACTGGTTCGAATGGAAAATTTGAGTTTTAGATAAGTCGATAGACTTGGAAATACTCTTAGGTTACCCTCCCGCGATCTCCAAGATTGATATTTACGTATGGAAGAAAATCAAATCCTCACGTCTCTCTTATGTGTTTTTTCAGGATATCGAGACCTTTGACCTCGAAGATTTCAAATACAACAGCGTGAACATGACGGCATTTCGTTTGGTCGATCTTGAGGAGGCCAAAGTATCTGAGATTCTTCGACAAATGGAACGTTTCCAGCCAATCGGTCATGCGATACTCAACAAAACTGGAGTTATCCAGGTTGGTAGAATCTCCAGTACGCTTTGCCATTATTCGCATAGTTACTCTGACGTAAGCTCACGCTATTGAAATAATTTACATGAGTGGGATAACCGCGTGGAATTACATGTAAACGAAGAAAGCCGAGTAAGCCGTTGGAGAGATTCTGCGGAGATTGACGGAATGGGACGAGAAGGGTTCAAAGGGGCATGGCAAGAGTTCGAGCACGTGTGTGGTTCAACTTACACAATAACCCCCTTAGGCTCTTCCTGTGTGCTTCGACCATATCGTCCAGATTTCCTCATGACTCCGGATAATTAAGCGAGATCCGAAGTGACCCTTTCTGGAAATACCATTAGTTCCAGTCCATTTTACACGTTCCATGAAACTGATAGAATTCTTGAAAAGCCCTATTTATATATATATATAGGACATATGGATCGCTTCTGAAACGAGAAATCCCACAATCCTACAAATAAATAGTATATAATAATTAAAAATAATTAAAACTTGTTTAATTCCGTTGGTCGTTATTTCAACAGTTTGAAATTTAAAAAAGTGGTGTAAAATTTTTCATCACCAATGATCTTTTTCATAGTCTTGACACTTCAACGGATAGATCTGACATATGTTCCAGGCAGAACCGGCTCTGATGTACGATAGCGTGCAGGTTTTTGCTCATGGTCTGGCTGCCCTCGATCGCAGCCATGTTTTACGACCTGCCAATCTCTCGTGCGAGAAAGAAGAACCATGGGACGATGGACTGTCACTCTACAATTACATAAATTCTGTACGTATCGTAGATATTCTAGGGAGCATCGATTTTTATCGCATGTTGGTTACCATTAAGTGACGAAAATATTGCCAATATCAATTAGCCTCTGACACAATGACCAATCAGGCAAATTAAATTTTAATGAATTTCAAATACGGTGCGCGTCCATCGTCGATTCGTCGATCGGGGCATGTCAATAACACACATATATTGCCAACTATTGGCGCACTGTCCCGATAAGGTCGTAGAAAAGGCAATAAACGCCCTGTCGTACACCCAGCGTGTGATTAAATTTCAACTGGAATTCGCGGCAATCAACGTACTTTTCCGGCTGACTTTCAGCTGCAACAAGCAGCATTGACATTTTCATTATCAGCCACTACACATTGAACTGAAAAGAAAAAAAACGAGAAAATCAGCAATCCGAGTGACGGCTCGTATTATCCTTATCAACGATTATTAATTACCGTTAGAAAAAATATATACAGTTGAATGGATGTGGATAGAAAACCGAAGCGAAAGAGAGACCCGTGGAGAATGCCATGAAAAATGATAAATGCGTTTGTAAGAAGAATCGGGGCTACCAGTTACCAATGCGTCGTCAATGGGTTCGATCGTTTTGCAGATTCTTTTCGATCACTCTTGCCGCACTCGCGGCAGGTTTGATCGGCGTTTCGGGGATTCCCGAAACGATGAAAGTATCGACATTTCAATCTACAACGGCATATCCACATTATAGCGATAAAGACTCAATTGCCAAACGTATGGGCTTGGTCGGTGGAGAGGAACAACATCAAAGTGGTAACTTTTCATCCTGTGTACACTTACTGATTGACGTGAAAGATTCTAAAAGAAGAACATAATTACATGAGTCCGGGATAAAAAACAAAATGCAGATACGGATCCAATTGGCAGTAATAGGCGGTATTATGGGATGGATCAAGTACAACCACCATTCAAACACCCCACAAATATTATGAATGACAACAAGGATCAATGGGTGTTCTACGAAGATTCCGGCCAATACGGTGACAGGTACGTGGCTGAATGTCTTCCTCTTTCAACCAAGCAATGACCTTAATGATAAAATGTCAAAATGGCCCAGAACGATCATTACCGTAAATAAGAAAACCTCCAGTTTGACGAATCAGTGTAAAAAAAAAAAAAAGAAATCGGTTAAAGCATTCGAAAACATTATTATCAGCAATTGGCAGCCGCCGAATGGGCAGGCACGTCCAGAGAATTCTGTACCAGCTGGAAGACCCGAACAAGGAATCGTAAGTGTGCCGTCGCAGCCCAATGGTGTTCAGCTACCGTACCAACAGCCCACATTGAAGCCAACCAATATGCCAATTCCAGCCGTTGAGCCTATGCAATTGCTTATACATTTTTTTGGCATGGGTGACATGCTACAAAATACACCTTTAGAGTGGCGACAGGGAATATTGAGAATGACGGTAGCTTCATTGAACGATTACTTACATCACGCGGCGACGGTTGTCGCTCATTTCTTATCTCAGAGTGTTATGTATTTCGCGATAATTATGAATATTATGAGAAGATAGATCACTCATGTCTCTGTATTAAGTTAATCCAAGCTTGTATGAGTGCGTCCCGTGCAGAAATATAATCGGGCAGACCCCAATATTCAATAATAACGAGTCTAGAAAAGATTTTTCAAATAATATAAAGTAGTCGCGGTAATATACTGATACTAAAATGTACGTATCCATGGCGACCCTTCGGGGATAGGGGCAGTTGGTTAGGGCCAAACCCGAGATCTTTACTAAGAGATTAAGATGGGATCCTGAAATAGTTATGTTAGACGGGAGATTTAGAGTCAAGATAACGCTCCAATTACAATTCTGCACGGGGTGCATTACCTTCGAATGATGAAATATCAGGCAGGACACAAAGTGACGATGAGCTGCAAACGAAAGGAGGAGATCAATTGGATCGCGGAACGTTTACCTCAACTCAATGGCTTAATTCGTTCCTATCGTCAAGTGGGAGACAAGGATAGTTACGCACTAAGTTACGCAGACAGGATGATAATGAAGAAACTCATCGAGACGAGGGATAAGATGGAAGTACGATTGAGGCAACTTGTCGAAATTCCGAAGCACCGCGTTAATTTTCATGGAAAAAAATCACCAGAAACATGGAAATCTCTGAACAACAAAAACCCGACGAATGATCCGGATGTTGACGAGTCCGTCGTCAATTCTGAGAATAAGGAGAATTCTGGCCCTACTGAAAGTGCTTTTGTCGGGACAGTTTGGTATATTTCCAAAAAAATACTCGCTCCGATAATCAAAAAACTCGCAGCCTGGTGTAGATTCATCGATCAACTGTCTTTCTCATCAAAACCTCATGACGGATTGCATATCGCACTGCCTGCCAATTTAACAAAAGCGAACGAGAATTGGTTGACGAGAGCTTCGATCATCGAGAATTTAGTCTCACGATCACTCGGTCATGATCGTGGGATTGTCAGTGATCATTCAAACAGGCCAGTACTAATCGCTCGAATTTTTCATAACCGCCCTGATGTTTTGACGAAAAATCATAACTCTACCGACTAAAAGATCGGTAGACCGAATCTACTTTTGTGAAATATGTTAACAGCCGTGAATTTTCATTGTTGTAAAGAGGACTATAAGCTCAAACTTCATGAGCAGACTGCTAGATTGCATTTTAGTAATAATCAATAGATCATCATCGTTTATGAAAATAAGAGAGTGGCATCATTTTTTTTTTTTTTTTTTCTCAATCTTACCTTTTTTTCTTGAGCTTAAGTGGTAGAACCCGAAGCATGTTATATAGTCGTGAGATCCATTATCCCAGGAGACGCTTGATTACATTTTTCCCCTGTTCCTTCCACTACTTTCTTGCCCATTCCCAAGGAAATGTTCATTCTCTCTTGCACCCAAAGCACGCGAGCTCATCGATTCTCCAAGATGAGTTTGACAAAAGTCGGCTCGAACGGATGTCTCAACAAGACTACTTTTTTTGTCTCGCGCACTCTTTGACCCTAGCTGACTAAAGTTTTTTTTTTCTTGTTTTTTTTTTTCTCATACAGTGAACTCTGGTGAGAAAATTGGCTCAACGACGAATTGGCCAAGATTCTCGAATGAATAAACTCGCATTTTTCTTTGCAAACGTCTCTCGCGCGTCGACAACTCTGACAAAGTTTTCGCCAACTTTGCGCTAGTCGTGAAAAGTTACTTTGAAAGTTCATCATCGAGGTGGATGACCCGAAAGCTGTACACGTGCAATATCTTTGCGTTGTTTCTTTGAATATTCTCGCGTAAAATCCACTTAATCCGTCTATTTGAGCGAAATAAGATGGATGAGACTAGCAGAAATGATTATTCTCTGTTAAACTTGAAATTAACATTAATTCTCGTATATATAATATGAAAAATCCAATCATCAATTATTACATATTATTATCGAATTATTCATCGATGGTACGCGAACAAAAAAAAAATAATTACAACCTCTGCGATATAAAATAACATTTTTTCCATTAAATTACAAAAAAATAATTAAAAAGCTCAATCCAATTTGATAAATCCACGAAAATTCATTGCAACGGAATGGAAATGATCATTGCAATTTTTCAATTGTGATCGAAAAATTACATGCTATATGTTTCATGGGATTGGTTCGATAAAACAAAATGGAAATCTCTGCATGAACACGTGTTTCCATATTTCAATGCTTCGTTGATACGTTTTTTTTTTTTTTTTCTTGTTGTTTCGTTGCCTCCGATTCATGCTGCACAGTATTTCACGAGGGTACGTGGAAACGGGAAAGGAAAGGAGAGGGGAGTTTACGACTGAAAGTGCACTCGAGTCGATGTGTGTAGTGTACGCACTCGAGAATACTGAAGTGGTACAGGCAGCTATAAGAGTAATATAGTGAATGTGAAGAGTGTGCGGATGGAATTGCAGATTTGTCCAACTGCCATGTATCAGTGAACGCGCGAAGCCACGATTTCCGCGGTACAGACGATATATTTATACGTAAAACCCTCTTCCTCCATATACAGTTACATATACATATATATATGTGTGTGCAGTTGCATATAAGTGTACAGTTACATATACATATATATATATATATACATATATATACATGTGTGTGTGCCTGTACATTTTACGGCGGAGGAGGGCTCAAATATATGTATATTTGAGCGGCGAAGAATCGTTTCGAAACGAGCATCCAGCATGGAAAAGAGAGACAGAGAGCGCAAAGAGGCGTCGCGAACGACACGATGCTTGCGTTCTGTAACTGAACGCTCGCAAATGGATTTATGTTCGCAGCCCCGTATATAATTCACTCTCCGCCATCGGTGTGTTCATGAGCCGTCGTAAAGGGATGAGTAGGGGAATTTCGAGTACGATCTGCTGGCTAGACCGTCGCTGTTCTCTCTCTCTCCCTCTCCCTCTCTTTCTCCCTCTCTTTCCCTCCTTTTGACTGTGTCTTTATCGACGTCTCTCTTGGCAACTCGGTCTCTCTATCGTCCCAGAGGTAATTAAGGTGCGAATCTGTCGTGGATGAATTTACCGGAAAATGGCCTCGTCGCCATAACACTTACGATCTACCATGTACTGTATCGACATATACTTTCATATGCATTACAACAATATCTCATAATGGTTGTACTTAATATTTTTTACTACTATCGATAATGGATCCCAAAAAAATGGAAATAATGTTTTTCCCATTCTTGAGAATTTTTCATGGACTTTTTATGCTTTCGAGAAAACATATAGTTGATTCGTGGTCTGCGAGAAAATTCTATTGTGGGGTCCTGACGCGAGGGTATTAACAATATTAGATATTATGGTAAACGGTTCACATCGTTTATCATGTTTTTCATCGTTTATCATGTTTTTCATTGTCCTAAGAATTGATAATCACCATTGTAGATCCGCATCTGTTATACCATGTTTTTTTTTTTTCAATTTTATACGAATTTTTCGAGTAGAAACATCAATCTTGGCAAATTTTGATTTTCGAATTTTGGAATTGGTGTCATTGCCATATAAAATTGAAAATATCAGGATGAAGTAATTACCATTTGATAAGTACAATTTTTGTATATAATGAACTCGTTGCATGAAACGATTAAGCGACTTTATAATTTATAAACAAATTATTTTATTAATTTGACATTCATTATTTTAATATTCTTTTTTTTTTTTTTCAAATAATTGTATCTTGACAACAGGCTGGCATGCACGGGCTAACGGGTCATATCGAGTTCAACGAGGGCAAGAGAAACAATTTCAAGCTTGATCTATTGAAGCTGAAGAAGGAAGAATTGGTAAAGGTCGGTGAATGGAAACCCGGAAGCGGCGTTAACGTTACAGATGTTGGTGCCTTTTATGAGACAACCGCTGCTAACATTACACTTGTTGTTATGACCAGAGAGGTTAATATTGTCAGAAAATTATTAATAATTATTGCGAAACGATTTTTGTTTTTTTTTTTTTTTTTTTTTTACGTTGATGTTCGAATTAAAATTATTTAAATTTACGAATCTTCAAACAACCAGGAAAAACCTTACGTGATGGTGAGAGAAGACAAAAATCTCACGGGAAATGCAAGATTTGAGGGATTTTGCATAGATCTGCTGAAATGGATAGCCGGACAAGTTGGATTTCAATACGCGATTCGTTTGGTTCCCGATCACATGTATGGCGTTTACGACCCCGAGACAAAAGAATGGAACGGAATTGTTCGTGAACTCATGGAAAAGGTAACGTGTAACAATTCATACTAGCCTTTTGATTCAATTTAAAATAATCATTAAAAAAAATGTTTATCCACCAATGAATTAATTAAATAGATGTAAGAAATTTTAAGATTAAATTTTCCTAGTCTAGAAGAAATTCTGATATTTATACGAAAAAAAGTATTACGTACAGATGTTGCCACGGGCTTCATAGTCCTTTGCATTACGTATATATATATATATATATATATATATATATGCGTCATGATTTCACATCATTTGAATTTCAAAACAAATTCTAATAAAAATCGATTTGGCGCGCCTGAGGGAAGTTGTGTCAAGATTTCGATTTCGTTCGTTCGATTTTACGAGAATTTAATATTGCCCCCATATGCGAACAAGAATATCCCACGAAACGAAGAAAAGATTGAAATTTAATGTTGAAACGTCAAACTATTAAAATTCAAGGCACAAAAAGTGCAAAGTTATGAGTTTCATCTTCGTGGATATTTTATTCATTCATTTTTTATCAAAAGACAATAGGAATGTGATGAAAAATAATATTTTAATGAACAAAAAAATCATGTCTAATGAATAAAATTGAAGCAAGAATGTGAATATTTTCTGCGATCTTCGAGCAAAAGTTTTATTTAAAATCATCTTGCTGCATTGACACGAGTCAACACAAAATATAACAATCCTTAAGGTCCAAAAGCTGTATATATGTATAAAGAAGTCAGCGAGCTCATACCAAACTATTAATGCAGACGATAAAATTGATAATTGGAGGTTTGCGATATCTCACACGCCTTAATTACCTCGAGAGAAGCAGCGAGTTAAACTTGAAACTTTCGAGCTACAGGCCGAACAAGAATAAGCAGCGTATCCAGCATTACTTCGTTTTAGTATTTGTACACGCGATAAGGGCTTGTGCTAACTCGTCGCCGTTAGCCATTTCATACTAAAGCACATATAAAGTCGTAGAAACTTGGCTGCAACATCCGCATTTATCCTGTACAGTCTTCAAATGGTAGCACAAAACTCTGTTGCATCGCGTTCACGGGTCAAAGATCACATATCGTTTCGTACAGCCGCACTGATGAGGGTTATAACCACTTGCGAGCTTCTGGCCTGTTATGTAAACCTGCCAGATATAGTTTATCTTACGTAGATTCTTGCCGAGTTAGCAGCATAGCAAAGTTAAATATTGTCTCTTCCTTCATAGTACCAGATGTAAAGTTTTCCATGATTATTTTTGTTAATGAAGAATATACGCAAATTTTAGAAAAGTTATAAAAACAAAAAGCTATCCACGATTTCACCAGTTAAAAATTACCCAATTGAATTTAAAAAAAGTATGTTTGTACTTTTTTTTTTTTAAGGCAGAGAAAATATTTAACTGGTAAAACCCAGTGTTGAAAAAATCTCTTTTCCTTCGTAGTACCAGATGCAAAATTACCAGAATAAAAATTGCCCAATTGAATAAAAAAAAGTATGTTTGTACTTTTTTTTTTTGAGGCAAAGAAAATATATAACTGGTAAAACCCAATGTCGAAAAAATGTATGCTATACGTAAAATCTCAATCGTATTTTACTAACAGCCAACAGAGTCATACCTTCATTTACAGACTTTGTTTAATTCATTGCTGGCTGCACTTAATTAGTCTAAAAGTCAACTTTCATTAGTATAAAGTCAATTATAAATTTAAAAATGAACTGATGCTTTTTGATCAAAGATAGTTATGAACGGGAAAACGTTCCAGAATACTAAATCGCCATCACAGAATATTCTGATAATTCAGCCAGTTTTCGTTCATCAGTAAACGATTGCTTTGACTACAAAGCGTATATCCAAGTACATTGAAACACGTCCAGAATCGAAAGTTCTAGTTAGGAACAGCCAGCGATAAATTTCCCATGATGTATGCACATCACAGGTAGCAGTTTAGTCAGTACAAAGTACTATTCTATATATATGTGTGTGTGTGTGTGTGTGTGTGTGTGTGTGTGTGTGTGTGTGTGTGTGTGTGTGTGTGTGTGTGTGTGTGTGTGTAGGATAGTAATCTATATATATATATAGATTCACATTCATACATAGAATTTCATGTCTATGAGTATTATGGTTGCTTCAGTTCCACATGGTTCTTGGCCTGTTCCCATTCTCTGGCAAAATAAATCTTTGCACTTTTAGCAAACGTTTGCCTTGCAAAATAGCGAAATGCATTTTTAATGGTGACACGCAACCGAAAAGTCGCCTCAGCATGTTCATCACTGTGAAACCCTCGCAAAGAGATGTTCTCCCTCTTCCCTTATACATCTACCACAGTATTAGCGTAGAGTAGAGCGAGTTCAAGACTTCCCTCTGGGGTCTGCACCCATTTGCTTGTTCACTCTCTTCTCACCGGAGATTCTCCAGGGTTTGAAGGCACAGAATATATATGTATAAGCCTCACATATGTCTACAGTATAGTGGAAGACTCTTTCTCTTTCGCCTCGCTCCGACGATATTTCGTCCTCACCGTGCCAAGGATGATTGCTCTGAATTTTTTATGACCAGTCTATGAGCCTCTCTCGTGTAACTAGCACACGAATGAGACGGAATTTCGATTACGCAGAAAAAGAAAGAAAGAGAGGCCGAAGAAAAGCCATAAATAAAGCGAGTTGTCGCATATGTGTATCTCCATGCTGAAAATGGTGATAGTTTGACAAAACGATACTGTCTTTTGTTACGTATTTATAATGTAAGTTTATTCCTCTTGAACTGAAAAGGGTCTCGCGATGTATGAAATAAGAATTTTACCAATATTATTAATGATAATAATAATAATAATAATATGATACGTCGACTGTCGAGAATTTAGGGATGATAAATATCGTTTTTTTTTTTGTACAAAATATGGTGTAACTAATCGATTATTATTATTTTTTCCAACATGCAACTTTCAGCGTGCTGACCTCGCAGTTGCATCGATGACAATAAATTACGCGAGGGAGAGTGTAATTGATTTTACGAAGCCATTCATGAATCTCGGAATCGGGATATTGTTCAAGGTGAGTCAGTAGTGAGCATCTCATTCTATACTACTATGATGAATTGATGGTGAAAAAAATAAAAAAATCAAGTTCATTTCAATATCATTAATTTATGATATTGTTTGACTTTTGATAAAAATATTTTTATCCACAAAAGCATTCAGTGAGTTGCTTTCAACCAGAGAACGAGTTTTAAAAAAGGGACCAAGCTCGTCTTAAAATGTTTTATAATAAAATATAAAAAAAATAATAATAATTCGTTGGGGTCCATCGACTTTTTGGATAACAGAAAAAAAAAAAACAAACAGGGTCCGACCACTAGGTCGTTTTTAATTAAAGTTGTAGCCTAACGTAATTTAGGTACCGTCCAGTCAACCAACTCGTCTATTCTCCTTCATGAATCCTCTCGCCGTTGAGATATGGCTCTACGTACTCGCTGCCTACATGCTCGTCAGTTTTACACTATTCGTAATGGCACGATTCAGTCCATACGAATGGAACAATCCGCATCCCTGTTTGGCCGAGAGCGAAGTCGTCGAGAATCAATTTAGCGTGAGCAACAGCTTTTGGTTCATCACTGGAACATTTCTGAGACAGGGAAGCGGCTTAAATCCGAAGGTACAAATGTTCGTCAACGCCAAGAGTGAATCGCCGAAAGTCATCCATGCACGCACAACACACTGAGATCTTCTCGTTTATATGTTGATTTTCACCGTTTTTTTTTTTTTTTTTGTACAATTCTTTCTAGCTAAAATTGCCTCACGATGTATTTAATTTCTCCATCAGTATAGAATAATGAGAAAATTTATTCATTGATAACAGAATACTTAATTTCTAATAGCAACTTTTTCCTCATCGCATTACGAGCCAATTTTGGCTAGGAATTTTTTGTTTATTTCTACATTTCGCTAGAAATTTTTATAGCCAATTCCATTCCTTTTATCGAATATCTCGCGTCACTGATATCCATTTATGTCTATTTTATATCCCTTCATAAAAATCAAATGTATCGATCGAGATAGGAGACTGCATAAGGGAAAATGAACTAAAATGATCAAAGGAGAGCGAGACGGCCGAATAATTATTCCTTAAAATGCATTATAATTAATAGATCGATCAACGAGGAGAAAATAACGAAAGGAAAAGAGATATCGAATGGGAAAGAATTTAAAAAAACGAAAATCATGTCGATGCTTCAGGTATCAGGTCGTGTGCCCTCTCGACTCTTCTCGTTCATGAATCCCCTCGCGGTGGAGATTTGGCTGTCGATGCTGGGCGCTTACGTGATGGTCTCGCTGACGATATGGATAGTGGCGCGTTTCTCGCCATACGAGTGGGTCGAACCATCGCCTTGTCCAAGCTGCAAATGTCCTTTGCAGGTAGGCTCCCGTCGGGCCGGTGTGAAAAAGGAAAACGACTTGAAAAAAAAAAAAAAAAAAAAAAACCCATAAGTATCGAATATCGACAGAATTCAAATGCATGGAATGTTTTTACTAAATGTTTTTGCCCCACCCCCATAACGATATGAGAACAAAAAGTGAGCTCTACGAAGTAAGCATACTTTTGTTCCTGAAATCGTCACCAGGGGGGGTGGAAGTAAGAGACTATTTCTCATGTTAATTGAAGCGTTCATCCACTAGCTGATGCGTCGATCGGTAAACGATATTCTTTAAGGAAATAAAGGATATAGGCATTATTTATTTCCTTAAGGAAATAAAGGATATAGGCATTATTTATTTCCTTAAGGAAATAAAGGATATAGAAAATAGAGGGTATAGGAATTGTTTATTTCCTTAAAGAAATAAAGGATATAGGAATTATTTATTTCCCTATGGAAATAAAGGATATAGGAATTATTTATTTCCCTAAGGAAATAAAGGATATAGGAATTATTTATTTCCCTAAGGAAATAAAGAATATAGGAATTATTTATTTCCTTAAGGAAATAAAGGATAAAGGAATAAAGGCCAAAGGATTTTTATTAATTTTGGAAGAAGACTAGACTTTAAATTTCGGAAGAAGAATAGACTGGCAGGACCCTTGGCTTATGGTTGGCTTTTTTCATTCCAGCATTAACGAGTAAATTTCAAGACATTACGAAAATGTCACCAAAGGCACAATCTACCAAAGTTTAACAAAAATCTAACGAAACTTTTGTTAGACTTTGAGCTTGGTTGACCTTTGACAGACTCTGGCACACCTGAGATGACATTCAATAGAGTCGGGCATTTTGACTGATTATGCTGCAATCAATAAAGTTGATTATAATTGTCGAATCATCCCAACAGTTCAAGTTTATTGGTTGATGATGAACGAGAGGTAATTTTTTTCTAACGTGAAAAGTTCATGGAAATGTTATTTGCAGCAAATGGTTTCGTATAGCGAGGGTGGCTGCACTGTGGGCAGGTCGACAATTCGTGTTACCATTAATACCAGCGGATAGCCCTCCAGACATTACCGCGGCAATTCTTCAAATCCGTTCGAACGAAATAAGATTTTTCTCTTTATCCGCCATCCTGATTCTTTTACCAGAATATCTCACAATGATCGTCGATTATACGTTTTTGCCGCTGAACATATATATACTGAACAATTCTAGAATATATCCCCATCATCGTTTCTTTCTATTTATTTCTTCGCTTTATCCGTTCCGATAACCGACACGCCTGGTAAACAGTTTTGCTCGTCCAGTCACTCTCGACTGGAAAAGCCGGCGGAGATGTACTCGCATATATATATATATATATATATATATATATACACGGATGAAGGCAGATTTGCTGTACCGAAGCCCTGGAGCATTTCGCACACACCGCCTCGCGCCTATTTCCATAAATTTCCATAAAAATGTGATGAATGGGATGTGCACCCGTTTTCCAGGATACAATGTATACTCTCTTTCTCTCTCTCTCTCTCGTCGCACGCTGGATTCGCTGGAAAGACGAGATAGAAAGAAAGATATATATATATATATAGCGAGAGAGAGAGAGAGGGAGAGAGGGAGAGAGCTCGAGATTCTTTCCAGGGTTTTTTCTAAGTCTTTTTTGTTACTATTTCTCTTTTTGCCCCGTCTTTTCCATTCATCCACCAGATTCACTCTCGCGACCATGATTTTATTTTTTTCTTATGCGCGCCCTTCTCGTTTCACGAGTAATTTACATGAGTAAGGTGTTAGTATAGGATCTGCAAAGTACACTGACGTAATATATTTGCAAACAAATACGAAATTACTGTCGTTCAAATTAAGAAATAATTGAGAAAAATGACAAAAATCATCGTTATTTGACGTGACCAATCGACGCAATCAGCCCAAATGTCGATCTTCGATCTGTGTATGTATAATTCTAGTAACGGTTAACCGATTAATTATTCCGGAAATGATTTAAGGTGATGTGTAAGCACTTGAATGATTAAAATAGGCAATTCTCACTGGTAATTCGTGTTTATGACGATTTCATGGTATTTATTTAAATATAAAAATACAAGATAAACAAGGCAAAATATTGCACCCGTGAACTCACGTCTCTTTCATAATTAATAAATGCACGCGAACAAAAAAAAATTGCTGCAAAAAAATTGAGGGTAAATCTGACTTTTACTCGTTACCATGAATTTCCTTGTAAATTTTTTTCTCTCAATGTTTCCTTCTTTAAATCGAGAGGCGAAGACACTTGAGGTGTCCCATAACATCTTCTTTATCTCGTGTGAATTTATTTTTCAACGATGATGCCCTATAATCGTCAAACAAAAAAAAAAAACAAAACAAATCCCCAATAAGAATTGCCTATTTTATCAAAAGTCACATAACTTCAATCAGACGCCCGTGATTTGAAAGAACAGCCCGTGTAATTGTCATTATGATTATGCACCACTTGGCGGGGGCTATCAGGGCGGTCACGTCAGCGCTCTGGAACCGGACAGCGATGACATCCCGTTGCCGATAACGGTCAACGAGTTCACAATGGCCAACAGCTTCTGGTTTACCGTCGGCACTCTTATGCAACAGGGAAGCGACCTCAATCCCAAGGTAAAATCATACGTGTAACAGAGTCGGCAGAGCGAGACCATCGAGCTTTATTCATATATATATATATATATATATATATATATATAAATGTATATATATATGTATATGTGCATCATATACACGCACTTATGTAAATATATATAGTACCACAGGCACAAAACTGTCTGAGAATAATCAGAGATAAAAAGCAAACACGATAAATCTGAAAAAAAAAAAAATATTATCTCCCAACTCAAAATTCTTTTTACCTTTTCAAATATGGGGAAAAAAAAAACATACAATTCTTTCAAGACTTTTACCAGTCTTATATTTCCTTTTTCAACGTCGTGAGAGACACACGAACGCTTATGACGATGATAATAATAATAATAATAATAATACTGGTAGTCGTAATAGCGCGAGAGAGGCGAAAATCTCTGCACAAGTTTGAACGAGGTGATACGGCGTCAGTCGCAATTTTCCATAGCCGCCCTCGGCATATAGCCGAGAGCAGAAATGTGTAGCAGTACAAGTATGTATGTAATATATATATATATATATATTACATACATACTTATATACATATATATATATATATAAATTACATACAGTTATGTATATATATATATATATATATATATATATACAGGAGAGCCCAAGCCAGGTAAACTGAGGTGTTCTTATCCACCGAAACAAGCTTGCCGGAGATTGTAGGTGCTGTTCTCGGTGTAGTACACTAGATTCCATGAGCACGATGATCCACACTGCAGCTATATGCAGCTATACTGCATATATGTACACTGTAACATATATGTGTTAAGTCATGCTTATCCATATGTAGGATAATCGCAGGAAAGCTGGGACACAAGGAGAGATGGGACACTGGCATAAACTTTAAATGAAACAATATATGTCCCTTTTCAAAGATTATTTCATTATTTCAATGAGAATTACATGAAAAAAATGTAATGGCGACAAAAAAAAAGCTACAACAGAGGCGTCCATTTTTCAGTACACGTATAGAAATTAATGAGATGATGAGAAATATTTTTCAAGCTTGCTGGAAATTCGTGTCACACTTATAATAACAGGAAGTTAAATGTAACAAACCCTTTTTGCTGTCGCGTGTCTATAGGCATGGAAAAAATTGAATTTATGACAAAGTGCTCTGTTTATAAGCCCCAAGTAAAAGTTATGACTCATTTAAAAAATGTGTCCCAACTATCATGGATTTTGCTCATGCATGTATGTGTATATTGAACATGAGTCTAGCTAGAATTTTGTATGAATACATAACGAGGTACATATACATATATATATATATATATATTCTGCATATGTTACCGGGACCTTTTTTTTCACCTCTAACCAGAAAACCGTGTACCTCCTTCAAACATTACAATCTCGAGGGATGGAGTCTTGACAAAAGACCCTCGTGAAAAAAACAATTCCATACATGATATGCTTGACGCTGTAATGTATGGAGTTTGTACAACGCTGGTATATTAATATAACGTATTGTACAAAGTCGTTGTTTATTTTATTTTTGTTCAATTATTTTTATTATTTTTATTCGTTTATCGGGCTTTGTCGATGGTTTGAAATATCGAAGTTTTGACGATGAGAATTCTCGATTGGTATTATAATCGCTCAATCCATCCGTACGAACGAGCCCGCGATGACAGTTTGAATGATTGAATTATTATTTTTATTTTTTTTACGTACTGGCGTATATCACCGATTTCCAGCATGATATTTGACAGAGCGGTTGCAGGCACAAATCTGTCATTCATTGATCCACCCAGTTGTCGAGGAAAAAAAAAATACGAGCATTTTTGACATAACTTCAAAAAATAATTTTTCACAAATTACCAAAGTCACATATATATGTATATTATAGAGATCGAGTAATAAGGATATTCTGAAAACGAAAAATTGTAAAGAGAAGCATGCCACCCCTGCATGCCCATATATATACACGCATTAATACATAGCAGCCAAGCACCTTATGTTTTTTTTTCTGTTACCTTTTGATCATTAATAAAACTTTATCTGTGGATTATTCAATATCATTACATTTATTTTCATCTGATTTTTCTGCTCGTCAATATTTCAAATCTTTCTCAATTAATTGTCAAACGAAAAAAATAAGACAAATATATGATTTATCTAGCACAGTTTGTTAGATAACATGATTGAACAGAAAATAACGAGACAAAACAATTTTACGATACTCGACTGTAGTCTATATAGTACGATATAGCTAATAAATGTAATAACTATTATTAAGGGTGTTAATCGACTGTGGCAGTACCTATATAGAATTTTTCATCACCCCACAGACGCACGTGGGTGCTCGCAAACCCGATTAAACGTAACTGATTCGAATCGAACGCAGCATGTTATACTATTCAACCCGTTTGCTGGATACGACCGTGCGTACGCGACCGTCCATTCTCTTCGATAACATCTATAAGGCATTCCTTCACAAATCAGCCGATCTCCATATATATCTCATACTTATTATTTCAAATATAAAAAAAAAAATATTATTCATTATTATTTTTCATAGCAGAATAATAATTATTATTGCAAAATAAATAATAAATAAAACCGTAACGATTTTCAAATCATTCCCATCTTATTTAAAATACATCTATGTGGTAAATGAAAATAATTATCACAAAATTATTTGTCAATATGATTCACCATTTCTTTCTCGATATTAATCTAACAATTTTTTTTTACTCAAGCTAATTATTTTAACGATAATTTTCGTCTTTCACAATTACAAATACATTCACTCGAAATTAAATAATAACAAAATTTGAAATAACATTAAGCCCTCGATCAAGTTTCTTTTTTTTTCACCTATTTAAAGTTATTGAGAGATTTTATAAGTTACCAAACTACGAATAAAATTGATTATTATGAAGGTTGATTTGACATGGAGTGCCCCATATAATATGTACCCAAGCCACTTCGTTGCATCGCGATTTGAAGTATCGAAGCGTGCGTCTGTGATAATTCAATAGACCCACGAGACTGGCCAATCGACCGCAATGCTGTAAATTTTGTACTGCGAATCATATTATACGTACAGAAGGACGAAAAAGAGAGACAGAGAGAGGGAACGTATAGCGCATTCTCGAATTGAACTACCGGAAATTTTCCGTATCCCAGCTTATTTTTTATCCACCTTCAACTATATAATCCACCTATACAGATCTCTATACCAGCAGGAATTTTCACGCGTCACCAACTATGTATTACATAGGCAATATATATATGTGTCACGATACGAATAGATTATACGAATATATATATATATATATATATATATATATATATATATATATATATATGTACATATATATATATACGTACATATATATATATATATGTACGTATATATATACGTATAATTACTCGATCGAAAACAATAAACTCTCGGGTTTTGTGCGGTGACACCCTGCGGTTTATTCTCTCGTGTCACGAAATTATTAGCCACAATCCGTTAAAAGCGTATCAATTTTGGGCTACGGACACAACGGGGTCGATAAGGCGCGATATAATGCATTATCGATGAACAATCTCCGTGAGGGGATCACAAAATTTGGTGTGAAAGTTAAAAATACGAATTAATTAACAGCGATAAATTATATATAATATCGTCGCACTCAACCGGAAAATTTCCATTTTATGATTAATATACAAATTATTGATGAGTACACAAAGTGAGTATTCTCGGAGTGATAAGCAATATTACTTGCACTTGGAAGCACTTGGGTTAAATAAAATATATATTTTTTGATTTTTGCAATATTTTATAAATTTATTTCCACATTCGCTTCACCCTCGGACATCTTATGGTAACCATAACTCTTCTGAGACTTTTATCTTTATTGTCTTTACGAATTTTTCAGCATTAAACTGATAAGGGAAGATTCTTTATTATCAAAAAAAATCTACGTTTACTTTAATCATAATTTTTGCTATTCCGATCCTCCTTTTTCGGACTCATGTGGGAGTGAAAAAAATGTAACAAAAAAAGGAAAGAATTTTTTTTGCATAGGTGGCCTCAATTATTCTTTATTGAAAATGTTGAGAAATCGTGAACCCTATGCATATATATATATATATTATTATATATCATTTATGCTTAGTAAATTTTTTGCAACATGTTGACGATAAGACAAAGACATTTTCTCACATGAATATACCTAAACTTACTGAGCCGAAGAGTCATTCTTTTTGTCATTCTATCATTCTATGACACATTCTATATAATTTTTATGCGTAGTAAATTTTTTGCATGTTGACGATAAGAACAAAGAGATTTTATCACATGAATACACCTAACCTGAGTGAGCCGAAGAGTCATTTTTTTTGCGTAATCAGGAGCAACGAGAATACTTTTTCTCTTAGGTCGCTTTTAACACCCTCCCTCTCTGTACATTTTTCTAACCGCGCCTTTTATGTATATTTTTCGCACTGCTGCTTCTTTCGTTCGTCTCTTCTCTCGTTTATTTTTTGTCTTTTAGCTCGTTTCAGACTGTCATCCATTTAATCCATGACCCAATTCTTTTTCCGTCTATGAGTGAAGAACAATATATAAAAAAGATATATATATATATATATATGTTGCATTCATTGGTAGTGCAAAATAAGTCGCGAAAATTAAGCAAAAAAAAAATCAACCGTGTCAACTCGGTTCTCGTCGATCTACTTTGATAAAATATATTTTTTTTAATTCAAGTGATATCAAAGAAACTATATATATATTTTTTTTAAGATACATACATTCTCTGGGTAGCTGAGATGGCATAAAATAATATCCCGAATGTATATATAGATTTATAGACACATAATTATTGATTCATCAATAAATAATATTTATTCTGTAATTAGTCTGTAATTAATTTATTTTGTATATATATATATATTGGAGTCTATTAGAGACGTTACAATTTATTCAAATTGTATAAGACTACGAACGACATATGGTGCTTAGCCGACTCTGTTGGCATGTGTGTGTTACATGCGGGGATGACGTTGCTACTTCTTCGGTCTCGACTTGAGAAAAAACAAAAATCTTTTTTTTTTACGATGAAATTGTTGTGTATTTTTTAAATATCCACATCTTTAATCACATGACTAAAAAAGTATACTCGTGATAATCTACGAAAAATGGTATCACTAAAATAAACAAAGAAACAAATATATATTATAAAACTCTACAGTCTCTGATAATGGGATGATTTTATTTAAAAAAATTAAAGGCTGAAGATAAAAATATATTTTTTTTTGTTTTCAATCCTCATTTGCCGTTTTTAATATTTTTTTTTAAATCATTCTTTAAATTAAAACTCATGAGTATTCAATTTTCCTTCACCGTCCCATAATTCCATATTCCTGCATTTAATATCGCACGCTCGTTGTATTTTAGGCAAATCTTCATTTCGACGTGAAAAAAAAAAATTGTTTGAGGAAAGTAAGAGGTGGGTGAAAGAGAGAGAGAGAGAGTGAGAGAGTGTGAGGGAGAAGAGCGGAGGGAAGCTGGAAGGAAATCCCGATGCACGAACGAGGTGCTCCTCATATTGCATTCTTTGAGTTCGACGAAGGGAGCAGTCAAGCCCAAGCATTTTCATTCCCCCCGGCGAAATTTATATATATATATATATATATATATATATATATATATATATATATATCTTCTCTGCTGGATCCTGTACCGGAGGCTCGATTACAGATTCTAGCACAAGAAGAGATATAAAAGGAAAAGACCGCGAAGGCCTCTCGTACCAGGCTCGAACATCGAATTCCACGTAGACATACCAGGATTCCAGTAAATGCCTCGGGCTTCGCGTATAAACCTTTTGTGGTTGAGGATCATGACTTTTCTTCAATTTTTTTTTTTCAATATCATTTATCTTCCGCATTATCAATTCCGTTCAATTTAATTTTCTCTTAATTTATTTTATTTTATTTTCATTAGACAATTTCACATGATAAAATTTCACTGACCTTTATTTTATTTTTATGTTTTTTTTTTCTCTCCGATGACAGATTTCTCATTATTCGTAACTCTCGTTCGTGCGTCGAAATTTTACGTGGAAACATGAATGATGAATAAAAAAAAAAAAAAAATGACAAAGATATTGAGCTTAAAATTTTTGTATTGCGATCCGACAGGCAACCAGCACAAGAATAGTCGGTGGTATATGGTGGTTTTTTACTCTGATCATCATATCATCGTATACGGCTAATCTTGCCGCTTTCCTCACCGTCGAGAGGATGATAACGCCGATCGAGAATGCCGCAGATCTTGCCGAACAAACGGAAATAGCGTATGGAACTCTCGAGGGTGGAAGTACAATGACGTTTTTCAGGGTAAGTCGTTTGAGAGTTTCTCTCAAAGTTCATCGAATCCCATCTAGATAAATTTTATTTTATTCATCCGATCAAGAAATAACTCTGAGGACGAAAAAAAAAAAAATCCATAATTTACTATTTGGCAATTAATTTATTAGATGGCAATGAAAAGTTTATTTTTTAAAAAAATGAATTTCTTGAGTATAATAATTCAAAAATCTAGGCCGATCAATTTTTTCATTGTACAAAGAATTTCCATTTTCCTAAAAAAATCTCTTCCTCGACGAAGAAATACACTGATATGGGGACAAAAAATGCCTGCCAAATGACTGGCGGGTGGTCCAGGCAATTTTTGGTCCTCACTGTACATATATAGGAAATTACATCGTAATTTCGAGGTTAAAGTTCACTTCCGGAAGTTGTTAATGTTAATTCTGAGGGTTTTTTCAGCGGGTCTGTCGTATTAACCCTCAAAATCCTTGTTCCCCGACGTTAAAGAGTTAAGTACCAAACAAAACTTTTACATCCCTCTGGTGCGTAACCGGACCAACTTTCACGTACGTGCTCTCGACATCAGTCGTTTTTTTTTTTTTTTTTTACGGTTTAAAACGATAAACATCAAAGTTCTCGAGGCTAATTATACACGAACCGAGCTCGAAAATTCGTATTTCATGATACGAAACATTATATATGCCATGGGAAAGGGGATGAAAAAAAATTGCTGGGGATGGTAAAAATATGCTTCTCGTAAAGTTTTGAAATAGCTCAAAGTGCTTATAAGTGATTATATCGCTAAAAGAATTAAAAAACCAATCACATTAAATTGAGAAAGTGTTATTAAAGCGTAAATTATTTAAATTTAATCTACCCGGAAATTAATCGCGAAATGAAATAAAAATTATTTGTAAATTTCTCGATACTTAAGAATTATTTCGAATAATGATTATTATATAATCAATAGTGATATACCAAAAAAAAAATCATAATTATTTGTCCAGAAGAGCATTTTTTGTGATTTTTCATTTAAATATTTGCCATCAAACGATAAATTATTTTCATATTTTATTCCAAAGTTAAACAAGCTTAAATAATTAATCATTGAATTATTTCGATCCACGTTTAAAAAAAAATCAGGATTCGAAGATAGGAATTTATCAGAAAATGTGGAGATTCATGGAATCGAAGAGATCGGCGGTATTCGTATCGACATACGAGGAGGGTGTCAAGAGAGTACTCGAGGGTGACTATGCATTTCTCATGGAATCGACGATGCTCGATTACGCGGTACAACGAGACTGCAATCTCACGCAAATCGGTGGCTTGCTCGACAGCAAGGGATACGGAATTGCGACGCCTAAAGGTAAGAGAAAAAGTGTCTCCAAAAATCATGCCCAATAAATGATACGATTCTCTTCGATTGGCGAAGAACTTTTTTTTTTTTTCACGAATTTACTAATTTCACCACCAATTCCTGGCAATGCGTATATCTTCGTGTCACAAAAAAGTCCCTTCGTTTTAATTCCCTGTGACCAAATTCAACCCTTTGACGAAAAAAAAAAAAGTATAATTTCCTTTCTGCGCCTCACTGTAAGTGAGTTCTCATTTCCGGTTGTCCCCTGAGCTACTGAGCGAGACTAAAGTGCTAAAGAGTTAAAGGTGGTTGTTAAAAATAAAATAAACACATTTTATCCCACTCACATATGAACTGCAGGTGTTTATTTTTATGTATATTTTTTTTTTACATTACTTTTATTCTTATTTTATTATATTTTATGTTTGTAATTTTTTTCCTCTTTACAGGCTCACCATGGCGAGACAAAATATCACTGGCAATTCTAGAGCTGCAAGAGAAAGGTGTCATACAGATATTATACGACAAGTGGTGGAAGAACACCGGGGACGTTTGTAACAGAGACGAGAAGAGCAAAGAGAGCAAAGCGAATGCACTCGGGGTTGAGAACATTGGTGAGTTCAAAAAGACTTGAAAAAAATGAAAATAAAAAATAAACTCGCTCTACCATATTTTTTTTTTTTTTATTGCTGTACTTCCATTCTGTCATTACTACTGGACGTTTCAGTTTTACGACAGAAGCGAGCGGTGCAACAGCAATATTTTTCTACATTCCGAGCAAAAAATGTTGGCTATCACCCAAGAATTCGCTTTTACAGCCCTTTGCTTCTTTCACAGCTCGCACAACTCGATATAGTTTTCCATTTCCAATATATTTATACCGACCCAGAGCCCCAAAGAGTCGTTGGCTTGGATTTTCGAGTTTTGTATGTATAGAACATTCCATTCATACGTGGCTGAACGACTGATAAATTATTTAATTCCTTTATAATTATTTTATTCTTTGCGATCAGCTTAAATCTTTCTACAAAATATTATTTTTAACAAAAATAGATGCTAAAAAATATCGTAAAAGTGTTTTTCAATTCACTCGCGTTCGATCAATTGACCAATGTAAAATTATTTAAAATAAAAAAAATCTACAATAAATATCTCAAAATTGCTATTTGATAGAAAAAAAAAAAAATCGGATTTGAAAGTTGAGGATTTCATTCAAGTTCTTTAATCATCCTGGCAAACTCCATATAAATATATATATACTGATGTTAGTAAAGGGTCAGTCTCTGTAAAAATAACGAGTCTATATTTGCTAGAAGAACGTCTAATGAGAGGAAGAAAATATAGATATACTCTTTATATATATATATATGTATAAAGTGTCTACCTATATTTTCTTACGAACCACGTTGGCAATCTTCACCGTGCTTTTGACGGCAAATTTTCTTTCGTATATATAACTTCGAGTGTGCACCCTTGCGAACATCACCCCAAAAGGTCTCTCATGTTTTTTTTTTCTTCACCGGTGAGTTTCGCTCCTCAAAACGTGTCTTGCCGGATTTCACGAAAGTCGCAACAAGTTTTTCCTATTGGGCGACACACACACACGCCAAGCTGTTTTTTTTTTCTTCTTTTCTTTCTCTCATTCTTTTATATAACTCTTCTGATGTGGGAGAACCCAACGAGCGTATATAGTGTGTCTCACAACCGCAGAGCTTTTCGCCTCCCCCCAGTTTCGCCTCGTTTCGTCGCGATGGCAGAGACTATTCTCGTAATATTACCCCCTCGCGAATCCACCGTCCTCGCACATACTCTATATATTTTATCTCTCCCCTCCCAACCCCTCCCCCCTCCACCCCTCACAACCCCTTTTCTCCTATTCGCGTACCAGCGACACTTTTCCTCGTGACTTCTTTCCCGCAACCCCTTATTCTTCTTACCTTTTCCACTGTGTAACTTTAGCACGAGTGGCCACTTTGCCGCACTGGCAAATGTACTCGACAGAACGTCGCTCGTCACTTCTCCCTTCCCGAAGTGAAAGACCGTCACCCTAGATACTCGTGTATATATATATATATATATATGTTCATAAAGAGAAAGTACACGGAGTTGTAGTTGCGGAGACAGAAAATGTTATAGGAATATATAGAGCAACGACTTATCTCACTCGTCGTTTAATCACACTTTTTCGTGGTGACGTGAGATTATTCCCAGGCCGTTGCCAAAGTATAACCGGGGGACGACCGGGGTCAAATGAATCATTTTTTTTTTTTTTGTTTCTGTAATTTTAGACGTTACTTGTTGGAACGCAGGAGTTATTTTGAAAATTTAAGGGGAAATAGAATAATTATTTTCAAACAAAATTGAATTATCGAAATGTTTCTTTTTTTTTTATTCTCATGATTTTAATACGAAACCATGTAAAGAATACGATGGTTGTGCCTGGATTTAAAAAAGTTTGCGGGAGTCCCCTGCCCTGGACTTTGCCCATGACAGTTTTGAGAGCAGGAAACATATTTTTGGGCAGTGATTAAAACCACGATCTTTGTTTGAAAAATTATTGTATCATTTATTATCGTAATTGTGTCGTCAAGTTTTTCG
>OY769904.1:23665002-23679159 GCA_963669185.1 Dyspetes luteomarginatus
ATACATATACATACATGCATACATATATACATAGATGCATTAGATCGAATGAACGTATATAAGAGCTCTTTCATGGCACACGTCTCGTGTCGTTCGCGAAACCTACACAGAAGGCACTTTTGCTCCCGGTGATGTTTTACGTCTTAACTCTCGTGGAGGGACTAAGTTTAGCGCGACGATATTCCGCGGTAACGAGTGCAACAAGGACCGAGAGATAAAAGCGAGGTCGTGTATACTTTGGTGAAGCTTCAGCGAAGCATGGAATACGGCATATTTAACGCTTAACTATATATATATATATATGCTTCAAGTTGGAGCAGATTTTTCTTCGTGAGCCAATATAGCTTGGACTAACGACAAACGTCATGTTTCTCTTTCATTTACGACTTTGGCAATGAGAGATCATGAGAGAACCACTTTGGTAACGTTTAGTCACTTCAACTTCAACATTTATTTCTATTTGTTTGTTTTTTTTTTCATTATACCCTTAAAGCCAATACAGCTGTGTGGCAGCCAATATGACTGCCAATAGTGCAAACAAAAATTTATTACGATTTAATAATTCCTCCTACAATTAAAATTAATTTTTATACCTAATTCGAAAACTTATGAACCTTTTTAATTATTGCATTGAGCATTACAAAAATTCGTAATTCCTACATCTGTTCTTACTTTTTTGCCACTCGACAATATCCCATAAATAATCAATAATTTATCTCCCCTCAATCTTTATCATATTTTCCTTCGAATTCCAAGGATTATATACGAGTGCATTTTTTTTTTATCCAATGAATCCCGAGAACTTCGAACATTTGGGGTAGCGAATATTTGCGGGGGGAGACATTTTGCCAGTAACCAGAGTATGAGAAAAAATGTACTAATGTTACTGAAGACGAGGGAACGAGGTCGCTTATATGACTGTGGGACTTATGTGGCAAAATAGGGGTGGGGGAGGGGGCAAAGGATACGCATAAACACGAGCAGTTAAAAGCCATTTCTTTAACGACAGGAAGTGTTAACCGAGAGGAACATGTGTTTCGGAGTTTCGCGGGCGTTTGGTAATGATATTACCCAGCGTAGTCTTGTGGACGAGAGCTCGTGGTGTTCGACAACTCTCAGCTTGGTTATTAAGCTCTGTGGTTTAATTAAACATCGGGGTGAGAGAGGGAGGTGGGAGGGGGGGGGCACCCCATTTTGAACGTGTAAGGTGCACTTAATGACATCTGAATGTGTGTAATGAGGAGGCAAAGAGGTCAAATGCCTACATGTCCCTCCCAGAAATGTTCCTTTAGGCCAATGAACCAGTTTTGTCAAAAATACACCACCGATCGACAATAACTTTTTGGGACCAATCTGATATTCGTTAATTATTATGACACCTGAATTTTAATCATCAAGAAAATCCAATTGAATTTAAAGTAACGATTTCATTCGCCAAATAAAATATAAAATTTTATAAAGATCGTCAAATCTCTCTGACCATTTAAAATCACGTCGTCAATTTGCCTCTGTGATTAAATCTCAACGACGTTGCTTGATAACTTTGCATCGCGAATCTTGCCCCCCAAATTTTCTCTTCCGCGACGAGCTCGCGCTCAAAACACGAAAGTTCTTTAGCGTAAAATTAATTACGTCTTTATCGTCCAGGCGTAACCGAAAATGTTTCGACTATATCGTGTGCTCCTTTGCTCTTTGGATAATGAATGAGGAAAGAAGAGAGACGAGAAGCGGAGGATATAAAACGGTGCAAGAATGGTAAAAGAGTAAAGTTGAAAAAAGAATTAAAAAAAAGAAAGAAGAGCAAAGAAACACGAAAAACAGAATTAACAACCGAAGCACTTTGGGGTTAACCGAGAGTGGTTTAAAGCATCACTTTTCTCTTTTATAGCGTTCCTAATTTTCCTCAGCAGGAAAGCGTATATTAGCGCGAGCCAGATAGAGAGCCGAGTGGTATAGCAGACAGAGAGAGAGAGAGAGAGAGAGAATCAGAGTGAGACAGAAAACCAAAAGACCGAAAATGGCCCATGCGGAGTCTCGCGCGTGGTTTAAATTCTGCCAGACACCCTTAACCGGGCGAGATTTGTCAAAAAAAAAAAATAAGAAAAGAAAGAAAAGTGTAAGTGCAATGGCGAACGCGCGTGTGGATGCTGGGAACGAGAATGAAGAGTGAACGAGCATAAGACGAAGAGAGAAAATCACTAAAAGAGCGAGAAACTCATATGTAGACTATATACATATATATATATGTGTGTGTGTGTGTTCTCGTGGCTCAGCGACAGAAGTTTGTTTTTTGAAGTCTGTATTGCTTACAAATGTCCCGTTGTAAAAAAAAAAAAAAAAGTGAGGGGGTTCAGCCCTAATGAGTCTGGTTGTTAAAAGATTTGGCCACTCTCGTTCTTTTTGTTGCTCTCAAAATTTTATGACCTATATGTGCATATATATCCTGCCCGTACAATGAAGTTGACCGATTTACAGTAAAAATTTCTCTCTTCATTTGGGGGCATCAACGAAAATTTCCAAGCGAATCATTAAGAATTCTATTAACAAAACGATTAAAACTCTGATGCCGTTTCAAAAAGATCCCAAAGATTTTGTCGTTCTCCTACATACATATTTTCTCCTCTCGAATAATTGATTATTCGAATCGTGTGTCAAGTTAACGAAAAAGTCCTCCGAGTCAGATTGTTAATTAACTGACGTGGTTAGAGACTTTTTTTTGTTGTCCCCTCAGAGATTTACAAAACAATTAAATTATATGAAATGAAGAAAATCGTCGTGACGGTTTTATTTATTTTTATATTTTTCGTGCCTCATTCCTAAAGTCATTTATTATTCAGAGAGCATAAGGACATCACATGAGCTCGCTGGTTTACAAAGATCATCATTGGAGACGCGTGCACGTTCGTTCCAGAGATATTTAGCGATTACCGTTGGACCCACATCGTACACATACGCGCAGAGGGAGAAAAAGAGGGATAAAAAGAGGGAGAGAAGAGAGAAACGACAGGATCGAGCGATGATGTCGCGAGGGGTTGTAAATGGTTCGTAGGTGCACACTTAAACGCCCATTTCCACCGAAATCCGCCCAAATCGCTTAGCCGGAGCAAAGCGTTCCAATTAAGAGGTATGCGTCGCTGCTTCTGGCATCTCCTGGCACCGAGGTATTATTTCTTTTTTTTCTCTCTTCTTCTTCTTCTTCTTCATCTTCTTCACCCTCTTTGGCTGTACTGATGCTGCCTCTACACTGCTGCTGTCACACAACGCCGTATCTTATTTCTCTCGCACCGCACACAACGTCACCTTTCCCCTCCAACTGTCTCTCTTTCTCTCTCGCTATCGCTCTTTCTCTCTCCATATCTCTGCTTTACTGCCCTCCTCGAGACTGCTCATCTCCACAACTCCAATACCATCTTCCACCATTCATCCGAGGGATCTTCTCTCTCTCTCTCTCTCTCTCTCTCTCTCTCTCTCTCTCTCTCTCTCTCTCTCTCTCTCTCTCTCTCTCTCTCTCTCTCTCTCTCTCTCTCTCCTTTCTCTCACTTTTTCGGGGTGCGAGATGTACATACGTGACTTCTATATATCGCCCTATATAGCTAACCAAACAGATGAGCACCTTTCGGTCTATTAGTGGAGCTGCCAGCGTGTCACACACGAGTAAGGAGAATTGATATCTGTCCACGGTCCTCGCGTGCCCGTGCGGTCTTTCCTAAACCCTTCTCGTTTAATCTTCGACTTTTTTTTTTTTGTTTCTTTTTTTTTTGTTATTCTTTATTTTTCGGTTCTTTTTTTGTTTTTTATTTCCTTCATTTCTCTCGTATACGACACAGATACGCTCGAACTACGAAAGCACTCGGCTGAGAAATCTACTTCGCCGCGGAGGGTTCTATATATATGAAATGTTGAATGGGCCACTGGAGAATGGGAGAAAAATTTACGATATTTTTTACGTGCACTTTTTGTTGAGCTAATTAAAAAAATTCATAATTTTCATAGCAATTATCGTCTTATCAGTAAAACCCATTTTTCTTGTACTCAACAGACAATCAATGAGGTTTCATTGCATTCCATAGAAAAATTTAAATACTGATTCACAATTAAATACAATTAATTTAGAAATTAAACGCTGATGCACAAATAAAAAGAGGTGGACCCTCAGATCCTTAATCGATAATTTATCCACGATAATAATCGACTTTACGATACTATTTCGAGACGATATGGCATTAGAGGGCATCATATTGAAATTTGAAAATTCTTTTACCTCGAAATGTCTTCCATAATCGAAATCGTGATTCACTGAGCTATTAATATCAACATCGTCGGTATTTAGAGGTGTGTATATATATATATATATATATATATATATATATATATATATATAACGCTCTTACAGATGCGACCCAGCCCACGCAAGGGGCTCGTTACGAGAGTAGTTTATGCATCCGCGTATAAATATTTAAACATGTATATACCATGTATCAAAGTGGTAAACGTGAAAATATCGCCTGTAGGTAATATTCTAGACAGTGTCAATGCTCATGTTATAGTATAATCCGTAAGTATTAGTATGGTTGAAATTAAAAAAAAAAAAAAATCTCAAAGCAATATAGTGTCGAGAAAATAAGAGGAAAAAGAGATTGGTGATGTTTGACCGGGTGCAATGAAAGCGAGAAGGCGCGCTCCGATGACGACTCGAAGAAAATTCTCCCCCTTCCAGCAAAAGGAGCTTTGGAACATTCCAGGCTACATGCCTGTGTCACTTGGTTGGAAACGGAATGATTCGTAATTTATAACCAGCATACAAGGGAGAGAACTAAATACCCCGTGAAGGAGAGGGTCGCGCGGGGTTAAAGCTCGAAGAGGCTGATGATGGCAGGGGGAGAAGGAGAGAGGGAGAGAGAGAGAGAAGTGAAAGAAAAAAAAGAAAAAGTCGAATACATTGACATCGATAGTGCGAGGAACGCGTACAAGTCAGTGGTAAAGTAGAGAAAGAGAGAAAGGGAAAGAGAGAAAAAGAGAAAGAGAGAGAGAGAGATCTGCAAGAGGGGCGAAGGGGTGAGATGAAAGAGAAAACGAAAGATCCGAGCCGGAGAGGAAAAAAAAGGACGAGGGTCACCAGATCGACGAAGCAACGGAGAAAGAGAATTCTAACAGTAAAATAAAGGAAACAGAGAGAATGAGAGAAGAAGAGACTAAGGAAGAAGCAGTTGAACGGGGCATAAGGGAGAGAGAGAGAGAGAGAGAGAGAGCCCAAGAGCATGGGCAGCTAATGTAAGAGGCTTGAAAGCGAGACTCTGAGTCTAAATATCAAGCACATGTCGCGAGCAAAAGCGAGCCGGATTCTCTACCGTAAATGCTGCAAACGAAAATAGAAGCTGCGAGTCCTGCCATACGTCATTTCGTGGGCTGGCCGCGTGTTCTCTCTCTTTCTCTTCATCTCTCTCCCTCTCTCTCTCTTTCTCTTCATCTCTCTCCCTCTCTCTCTCTTTCTCTTCATCTCTCTCCCTCTCTCTCTCTCTTTCTCTTCATCTCTCTCCCTCTCTCTCTCTCTCTTTCTTTTTCTTTCTTTCTAGTTCTCTCCATCTATTTCTCTTTCTCTTCATCTCTCGCTCTCTCTTTATCTCTGCATTCATCTCTCGCTCTCATCGTGATGTGCGTTTGGTGTTACGCGGTGGTGTTTCACGCCAACTGACTTTTCTCGCTCTCCGGATATGTGCACGTGTACGATGTACATTGAGAGGCATGTATTGGGGTTTAGCGACATACTGTAAGAAGCTGCTGATTCTCTACTACACACAATCTAAAACCTATATACGCCTCTGTGCTATGAGAATGTACAAGATTACAGCCGAAGTATACAGTCGAACTGCCATCAAGTTAGAAACTTGTAATCGTCTTTGTCTTGAATTACATTTATATGATAATCCCAACTCTTGGACTACACTATGATGACGCCTATTAAGTGTATTGGCTTAATGGACTTATGGGAGAATTTAAATCGAGGGAATTAACTGGAGATAAACGTACTTGAGAGATTTCACTTACGAGGAAATTGGTTGAGGCAAGTTAGCCCAGGCTATACTGTAACTTTGAAAGAAGTTAGCCCAGAGTTAAATTCACTCAAGAGAAGTTAACTCAAGAGGAAATCAACCTGATGGAATTTAACCTGAGTTAAACTCACTTAAGGGAAGTTATAACTCAGGAGGAATCAACTTGAGGGAAGTTAACCCAAGTTAAATTCACTTAGGAAAAAGATAACTCTAGAAAAACGGTGTTGCCAAATACATCTAAGTTGAGGGCATGTTAACTCAACTTGAAATTGTTCAAGTCAAGTTCACTTGAGAAGAATTGTCCGGAAGGAAGTTGACTCAAGTGGAATTAGCTTGAGTTATAAGTGAAATAAATTAAAAAAAAAAATTAAGTTGTGGGAAGTAAATTTATGAGAATGCATAGCGCGGAGAAATTTATCTTGAGGAAAGCTTGACTGTAATTCAACAAGGCGTAGGAAGAGCGTCGAGAGACTGCCTGGAAGCTGAAAACGGATCGCCAAACTATACATCCCCTAATAGACCGGCTGTCTTCTTAATTGACTAGGTGGTTCGCGTCGCATTCGTTTACTCTGGACAGCTCGCGCCTTCTCCAGACGGGAAATATAAGCGCCGGCGGTCTGTCCCCTCCCACCGATCTGCTTCACGCTTTAACTCTGGAAATCTTTCTGTTGATATTTTACTATAACGATATGTTAGGCGTATGTGAAACGAGACTATAAACGCGTAAATGTATTAAATACTCGTGCGTCCGTATAGAAATATATGTGACGTGGGATGAACGGTGAAACTCACCACGAAGGGAATTAATGCTTCGCGATTATTTATCTTTTGCAATGGCTCGATCTTTCCATGTGCAATTAGACTTAGTATTGAGTATAGAGCTGATTATTCGCCGCATATCAATCGTGAGCTTGGGTTATCGCTATTCAAGTGTGAAACGTTTACAGTTTCGCAATATATAATAACGTATTATACATAAACGTGTATATATATATATATATTATATAATATATATATACATAAATACGTAATAGCAGATAGCCCAGGATACAAAAACTTAATAATCAGTTTAATTATTAAAGCGATTTCTAAATTTTATCGCATGCTTTTTATTATCAATTACATTTTAATTGCCTCATACAACTTTTTATTCCAACAAAATTCATCGCACGAGAACTTCTAATAGGAATGAGCAAATAAATTCGTATTTCTTTTCAAGCATTTGATTAATCGTTTCTAATTATTTTCTAACTAATAGGACTAACGACTTTCGTTCACGAGCTTCATTTATTGCTCAACCTCTCGATTTCACTGCTCACAGATGGGTCTAGCTTTCCAAAGGGCGATCTGTTGGACATGAAAAATTCGTTGCAAGGATTTTTTCGAGCACTCGGTTTAAGTTACAACTCTTCGAGGGTGGCCATGCTTTATAATGATGAAACCTCTCTGGGACTACGAGGTATGGCACGAGTTTTTGGTCAGTTCTATGGTATCCTCTGTATATATTATTACTTCCAGCAGTCATAGATCGCGCATTTGACATTACATGAGGATATAGAGTGGAAGTATCTATAGGAAAGCTCGCCGCAGGTATAGGCGGAAATTGGCCCACGCGCGTTTTCCAGGACGTGCGCTACACCATAACTATATATATATATATATATATGTATATAGACACACAGATACATAAAATAATAATACTAGGGATGCATATAGCAAGAAATAGCAGTATGTACCATATTTCTTGCTATATATACATCCCACCATTTCCATTATTCTCATTCATCATTGAATGGAATACGTACCGGAAAATGGGCCGCGAAAGGTCCTCACGCCCTTCAACAATGGACGGAAAAGATATTCCTTATTCTTGTGCCAGAGAGATCTCTCGGTCATAGAGAGGAGAAACCCTCAAGATTCGTCCTGGGTTGCTCCAACTCATTGTCATATATATATATATATATATATATATATATATATACTCGCGCGTATATTCGCACCGCGGGAAAGCCAGTTTTTGAGCGTAACCCTGGAAAATGGTTGTATATAGAGAAGAGGAATCTCTCCCCGAAGAGCTCGCCAGAGCCTCACGCCTTGCACCAAAAATGTATTACCTTACAGACGGTAATTGCGATTTAAAAGGCAACGGATATGCCATATATAAAGCCCACTGTGTATTATTGTCAAAGGGACACTCGAGAAAAGATGAACTAGAAGATATATATATATATATATATATATATATACATCGACTACTAGAAAACAGCTGCGACCACACGACAATACCACCACGATACAGTATCCAACCACTCGAGACTGACAATCGAACGATTTGACTCCTGCTGTCCAGGTTGTAAAAGAAAAAAAAACCTCTCGAGAATTTTTCAAGAGTTTTCTTGCAAAACTCTCGAGGAAGCTGTGCAGTGTATTCTACGGTGCATACATCGATACCATTGAGAGCCTGAAAAGTAGTTTTAAACGGGAAAATTCCACTCGATCTTGGCAGCTTTCGCTGAAACCCCTTCTTGGGGTGACAATTCACACGAGGTGTCTATAATAATGTTGTAATCCTTCATCCTTTTAGTCATGCTATATTGTGATGTGAATGAATCTACCACGTATGGAGATTCGAATATTCTGTGGCATTTATTTTTTGTATATACTGATTTTTTTTTTTATTTTTTTACGTAAGGGTAGAAAGAGCTCCGATTGTCTCTTAATAAAAAATTTCCCTCGATGGGAAATTTTTGAAAAAATTAAAGAAAAACAAAAACAGAATTTTGTAGTTTGCGATGGTAAAAAGTTGAGGGAACAAGAGGATTGATTTGATTATTTAATGAAATTGGCTTGAGTTTCAAAATGGGCGAAGATCTCTTCAAATGTCCTTGCCCATTTCACCAGACCAAAAAAAGAATATGGCCCAAAAGTGAATGCTTTTCTGCTATATACCAAGTTTTTGCGTGGCAATGGATACCTTCGTTACAGTATTCTATGAGTCTATATAGTAAAACTCGAAAAAAAAAAAAAAACGAGAGTTCCGAGATTTTTCTTGTTATAGCTACATGGTCCATTGTGCTCTCTCTCTACCTCATAGCCCATTCGAAGTGGTTTAAATTCTTGTAAAAGTCGGGAGAATAAGAACGAGCGAGAGAGAGAGAACTAAGGCGAACGACGATGCGGTCTTGGTGTCGCTTTTCGTTCTCGAGTGGATGCGATTGTCGACTTTTTGAAAAGAGTGAAATTGAGTCGGACCGACTCGACGGTCATGGATATATACACTCCACAGTGGGAAGTCAGCGAGGACAGCCCGAGTGAACCCAAGCAGGTGCTGTAAAAGTTTTCTGCTGCACACTGTCATGTTATATATATATATATATATATATATATATATATATATATATATATATTCGTGTGTGTGTGTGCATATACGCACATTAGGTACCTGAGGAGAAAGATGAACCTTAATAGACCTCGGTGTTATTCAGGGACGTAGTTTGAAAATCGATTTATTTACCCAAATGTTATTAATGATATTCTAAACGTCCCAAAGTCGACATTCGTGGTTTCCGGTGGAGAAAAATGAAGCAACGAAGCCTGTGCTTTCCATATACATGGCGAATTTTACCATTGCCATTATATATAAGCTGCGATCAGTTGGATGAAAATGATTCTTCATTTTTATATTATACATCCCAGTAAAAGTCGAGTGTTATTTTGAAATATGTGAGAAATAAATATGTTGAAGATTGTTTGATATACTCGAACATGGTGTAAAATATTTCAAGAGGTATATATGGCCAGATTGTCAAGAATTTCGTCCAACATTAATATCATATAAAGAGTAGAGTGTTTGCCGTCGAGTGTGCACGTTCCAAAACTCCCCGTGTTTCGTCTTTTCTCGAGACTAATTTAGGCCCATAAAAATCCTCTCAATAAGGCAAATTAAGGTAACTATAAATATACATTATAACCGGTGTGTCCCCGGGGCACCGAAAATGATATACAGTTTTGTAATGGGTATACGCGCGCTTCGCTTTCGAGGACTGTCGGTGAGTTTCTCTCTTCTTCCCCGACACCTGGCCCCTGTGGGCCTTTTGTCAGCCCACCGTGGTACCCATCTCGACGACCAATGCTATACGGGCAAAGAAGGTCTCATAAACTCACGGGCCACTCGACTAGACTCAACTAAATGGTCCTAAAATACGTTTACAAAATTCTAATATAAAAAAACGTATACTGTGTTACTGCACGCAATCGATGGAGAACCAGCGAGCAGGGACGTTGTAGAGGCTTTGATTGTGCATCATAAATACAATTGAGTTGAGTGATAATATATTTTTTTTTTTATATTTCTAAATTGAACTTGAATACACCACTCCTTGTGCCCCTGCCACTTGCCACTCCTTATATACATTTCAGGTTAATCGGACAGTTTTAAATCACTTGTATTACACTTTTACAATAACTCTAATTTCATCCATGATGGATTGTCATTTTTTCATCCCTACTTCACATAAATGTAATGAAAAATTGTTTATCACGAGTCATGTTAATGGCTTATTGTCGCGTAACAAAATTCCTAAATGAGGAATAAAATTGAGATTAAATTTGAAAAAAAAAAAAAGAATTTTATCTTGAAGTACTAAAGAAAACACATGAAATATCATACCCAATATCAGGCAAGTTTTACATTATTTTGCATTCGAGTTCAAATCATTTAAATAGTAACTTTATGGAGTTGAAGTTTTTAGTATCCGCATAACTGCTCAAAAACATTTTCCATGAGATGAGAAATTTTTTAATGCTATTTGATATTTTTTTGCGATCTTTTCATTCCATTTTTTCTGAGGCTTCCAGCAAGAAAGGCTTCTTCTTTTTCGCATTCAAATTTATAATGAATGTGGCAGCAGAGCTTTTTAAACGTGTCTTTAACGATCATTGGACTACCTCGGGTATTATGCAATAGGAGGGCGCACGCTACGAATCTTGAGCAACTGGGAAATTCTATACGTATACAATTGTTTGGAAAAAATAATAATAAAAAAATAAAAAACGATGAAGCACGAGCCACGGATCATTGGAGTCAATGGAAGAATACTGCAGGCACATAATACCAGTATTAGAAATGGTATATGCTTTTTCGACGAGCCTCTACGCACCCGTTCCTCCCGTAAGGAGGTGTGACTATGTTTGAATACACTGTTGATTGGGCCATAAATGTGTCTCGCGCTCACAAATGGTGCCTCTTTTTTATTTTTCATTTTGGTCATCTCTCGGTGGACTCTTCGAGGGCCTCTGAGAGAGTGTGAAAGAGAGAGACAGAGAGAGAGAGAGAGAAACCAGCAGAATGGGCCACACACGAGCTCTGCTATTTTATATACGTATATACTAACTCTGTACATAGTTGAACTTTTGAACTGACCACCGAAACATCTGATCGATGCCAGCTACACTAAAAGCACCCTCTCTTGTCCTGCAAAACTCGATGCAATTGAATTATCTCTTTGATTATTGAGGATAATGAACGTATACAAAATGATTTATTTCGAAAAATGCCCCCACGACTATAATAAACGAAATATAATGAAATTGAATATAAATATATTGGGATTGAAATGATTTTTTTCTTTAGAATAATCATTGTGAAATGTGATGCCAGCCAGGCCTGGAAAGTAGAACGTAAAAACAATTTTTAAAAAGTAGTTGAAAGTTAATGGACTTTCGTATAAGTTATTCTTTATAAAATTCTCCTGGGTTGCGAAAATTCGCGTGGGCTTTTTGTACCGACTTAACAATTTGCCCTCTCATTGTTCACCCAGAGGATCCTCGCAATTCACTGGTTCTAGAGTGATTGTGACCGTTTTTTTTTTCTGGATTCGTGCAACTCGCACGTCATCACAAATTCGTTTTCGCGTTTGCACACATCCCATATCGAATGCTTCGCAAAGAGAGAAACGAATCGAATCTTTCGCTAAAGGAAAGGACACTCTCTGTTCGCCACGCGCAAACGACTCGAGGACTTTGAGATGGAATGCTCCGAGAAAAGGAGAAGAGAGTCCTGTGAGATTCTTGGAAGTCTCCAGCAATCCGATGGGTGGTCCCATCGGACTTGTACTGCTATATATATATATATAGCAGTACGAGCCGATATATATATATATATGTCTGTGAGACTCGAGAGACAGAACTCATTTGACAGACTCTGTGGCATTCTTGATGTTAACGCTTTTCCTTGTTAAAATCACAGAAAACTTGTCATCAAGACGAAATCATCTTCATACAGATATAAAAATCATGAAATAAGAAAAATTGAAATTGATTCGATAATTCGTCAATTCGATACAGACAGAGAGCAGAGAGGAGAATGCCGAGAATTTTATTCTATTCGTCTTCTTACGAGGCATTTACAGCGTGACTTGGCTGGAACGAAAAGATTTTCATCACCCACGATGACTCTCGACCTTTGCTGTTACAGCATTCTCTCTCTCTCTCTCTTGCTTTCTTGCTTTCTTCTCTATCGTTTCAACCCTCTATTCTCATTGGAATCAATTCAGCTCCCTCGCCTCGGGTCCACCTCAATCTCTTTCATCATGTTGCTTCACCTCATCTCGTGTTCGACGATTTATTTATGTATAGATATTCCTCTGAAGATTTTTTTTTTTCTGTCCTGTCAGTCCTCACTGGATTCCAATTAAGCAGCCCCGCGAAGGTCACTGGCTCATTAGGCATCGATATAGGTCCTTCTATGAGGTATATTATATAGCTTTCTTTATTGATGCGGGCATCGAGTACACGCGGCGTTCCAATCAAAACGCATTCTTCGAGATATATATATATATATATATATATATATATATATATATATATATATATATGACCAAGAAAAAGTCTTTCTCACTTTCTTTATGCGGGAGAATATTCCATTTATTATAGCCAATTTTTATTGCTATGGGCAGGCATACAAAAGTATATTATTCCATAATGTAACATTTGAAAAATTATATTTTTGTCGATTTCGAGAATTTTTCGGAAAAATAGACAGTCTATACTCAACTAATAAGTTAATGATTTAAAAGTGATGTCTTTGTACAACCTTTAAGTTAATTTTTTCTTCTCTCTTCTCTCTCAAATTATGTCAGTGCGTGTACGCATTATGGCAGCCAATCCGCTTCCCATTGCCACATAAAATGTATTTTTAAATTAATAAAAATTGAAGAGCAAAAAATATGAATATGAATTTGGAGAAAAAATATTATCGAATATTCAAACTTCACAAAAGCTTCTAATTTATTACAAAAATCAACTATGAGCTTGATGGCTCGATGACTGTGAAGAATATCATATAAATTAAGTTAAAACTGGTCCTAATTGCCACAAGAATGGCTCATAGGCTCAAAAACGTTGCACACGTATGGAAAATTTATAAGGAGGAAGAAGAAGCCAAAGAATCAAAGGGATATATTATAAGACGAATAAAAAGCGCAAAAGGCCCACGCGATGTTCCCTTCGGGTTTTCTCTTTCTTTCTCTCGTCGTTCGCCGCGACTAGTTAGCACCTTCTCTTCGTTTCATCTTCCTTATTCCCCCTATTTCTCTCCAGCCTCTCTCCTCGAATCAGTCTTCGCATTCTGCTTTGTACGTGCATGTATTTATGTGTGTGTACACACACACACACACACACACACACATACACATGTGTGTCTGTGGACCTCCGCGCAAGATATACCACAATGCCTCATTGTACTTAAATCAGATTCAATTTGGGCCCCATTGAAAATTACGCTTAATAAATTATTTGGGCAATTCATAAATCTGCCCCGAGCTCTCTCTCTCTCTCTCTCTCTCCCTTTCTCTCTGTGCCACACTCGGAGCAGCTCATCTTCTCTCGCTTATTATTATTATTTTTTTTATTTTTATAGTAAGTTAGTCCCTGCTGGGTGCATTAAAAGTGTAAGCGCAGTATATGTGCGTATGAGAGTCTGCGCGAGTGTGGCAAGACGTTGGACGTTGACGAAGTCGCTAATGGACTCGCGGCTCGAGCATGTTGGACCTCCGCTTCATTCATCGAGTCTTTTGCGTGAAAGTTTCGTATACACAGAAAATTCTCA
>OY769904.1:23679359-23724359 GCA_963669185.1 Dyspetes luteomarginatus
AGAGAGAGAGAGAGAGAGAGAGAGGGAGAGCTAGAGCGAGACAGAGAGAGGGCACGGCGGCGTATTCACGCGTTACGAGCATCAGCTCAAAGACTTTTTTTATTTCCAACTTTGAAAAGTCGAGTAGCGAGAGAGGACAGCGGAAAGCAGTGTATATACAAGTATAATATCTGATTGAGGAAAGAGATAAGGCTCGCGCTCTCGACCACACGATCGATGGATACTTGGAAAATGGGCTCGTTAGTTAGTTGGATTAATTGGCTTGGTTGTCGATACAAAATATTCCGTGGTTGTCCGATAAGATTGTTTTTTTTTTTTTCTGACCTCTTTCGAATTTATCTTTCGAGAGAATTCTTTAGTACAAAAATAAATTGAATACAATGACAATTAGAATTTATTTAAAAGTGAATGAATATCAAAGCCTTACTAAATTTAAATAGTGATCTTAATTAATTACATAATGTAATGAAATAAGTTTTAAAACTTGTTAAAAAAAAATTGTATCAATTTAATCGAATTTTCATTTTATATTTATTACTTGAATAATCGTCAACGTGGATTTTTTTTCTGTAATTCAATGAGTCAGTTTCAATTGAATAGCATAAATACAACTAATGATAATACGAGAAACTATCGAATTCAATAGAAATGCTTTTGGAAAATTAAATCAGAGTCTCGAACGTCGAGAGTTTTCCTACTGCAATACAATAATGTACTCATACATTTGTGTGTTATGTACACGTACAGTATCACCCCCGCGTCGATTTCTAAACGTTACACTTTTAATCAGAACTCGGCACGCAAGACCGATCAAGCGTGTCGTACAAAACGACAATGGAAAGTATATAGAATACCCGCGTGTGTCTGCCATATAAACGCTCCAGTCAGCATCACCAGAGCCTTGTATCTCAATATAAACCTCCACATATATATATATATATATATATAAAGTCTCGAGGCGTGTATTGTTCGCTCCTCCATTTTCATTGGGTCGAACAACAGCGCGTTGACAGAATTCCATCTGTGATTCGAACGCATTAAACGCTGACGACACACGATAGATTAGAGAAAAGAGGGATCGGAGGGGGGGGGGGGGTAAAATCTTTGTACAGTCAACGGGACGAATTGATAAATCGATTAACCTTGTTACGTACATACTAATAATGTCTTTATGCACTTTGTACCGGATATTATCGTCAATGAAATGCACAAACATGAAACAATTTTTTTTGTAATTAATATATTGATTAATTGGCATAGATGAGGGCACTAAAAAGTGAATTTTATTTGATAATTTGAACATTTTTTAATTTGTCATATTAAAATTATTCAATTGCATTATTTTTGAGGTTTGTTGTGTTCATGTTGTTTGCTTGTTGATCTTCTATATATATATATATATTTAAGCGAAAATACCACTGACTCACTCGTCACGAAATCTCAGGAACTATAAAAACTTGAAATTTGGTCGTAGTTTTATTTTATAATGGAGAGACTCGCTAAGAAGGGATTTTTTTTAATTCTACCCCTAACTGGGTAAAAAGGGGTACAATGTTTTTTCACTGATTGAACGCGTGCAAAGCCGCGAGCAACAGCTAGTTGTAGATACATATTCTATTTACGAAATGGACAAACTAGACTGATGCTTTACGTATTAAAAAATTGAACATCTCGTAAACAACTTATTCCCATACAGATTTATCATTTATAGTATATAATCTTGAGTTGACAAAACTTAATTACGTACTTGTCAAAAGCCATTATATAAAAGTCGTTATTATAGTTATAAATAAATGAAAAAAAAAAAATAATTTAAATTCAATGACATCAGCAACCTAAGATATAAAATAATTTCAGGATTATATATATCGCGATTTTCTTATTAACAGAATAAATATAATGAAACGTCGAGTATATGGCGATTATCAGAGAGTCGACGAATTTTCATATACGGAACGAGAACGAACGAATAAAATTTATTGCTGATATAATTGAGAAAGTGGCGCGACCTACGACCGAGAATGTATATTGAGAGATTCGCCGTATATCGACGCACCGATGAGGAGAACTCCGAGTGCATATATGAGTCACGAGAATGACCTAGCTCATCACACCGCAGAGAGATTATATGCATATGCAAGAAGGGTGCAACCCATTTTATATTCTATATATAACACCAATACACTCTAATTAAATCACTCAACTCGATGCACAATAAATGCATTCAACGAGAATATACATTTATTTATAATTTAATAATGCCAAGAGTTCAATGAAATGGCAGACATTTTTTTTTATCACGCAATTTTCCAGAAATTCCGATATGGATCTACAAATTTATATTGGATCTTATTACTTTTAAGGAGAGGCAGAATAATCGAGTGCATAAAAATTCTTGAAACACCGATAAATCTTTAATACTTTTTTTTTTGGATGATAAAATATAAAAACTCGTTTAAGAAATATTTCTGCAAGTTTAAATGGAGAATTTTTGGAAAAACTTGAAAGAGCATAAATTTACTCGCACTCTTTAATCGTTATAACTGTATGAGGTAAAAACAATACGAGAACAATAATTACACTAAAATCATACGAAAAACAAACTGAGGATTCTCTAGCCTGTTTTTTAGTCCTCAGGCTGAAATAGCTGCGAGAGATTGCCTCGGATAAAAGATTTGTAAATTTTTTCTTATCAATGAAAATTTATGAGAAGCAAATAAAAATTTGTTTCATTTGAATTAATGCGTTTCCAAGTCATCAGGCCTTTTTATCCTCGGTTTGACGACAAGACTGTTTATCATGTGGCATTCTATAATGTGTGATAAGTAATAATAGATAATAAAAGAGAATGTGATGAAGATTTATTAATAAAATAAAATTTGAATACGAAGCAATTTCTGTGTGTGCACAGTTGAGTAACCAAAATATATCTTATCAAAAACGATCGCGTAAAGCCACGCACGAGAACTATTGAGAAACCTTTTTAATGCACCGCACACGACTCGGCGTAACGAGTTTTCGATCGAAGGTATAAGCGCATGAAATATAACTCAGTAACATTCACGATCTATTTTCAATAATTTTCGTTTCAAATTTATACTCGACACGCTGCTGTCACTCATGTCGCTCTTATCACACGTCCATTGCATTTATTTTTACGTATAATTTTTATACTTATACCCGCAATACGTATAAATAATTTAAATTCTCATATCATCAAATTATAATTAAGTAACGTTGGTGATTGCTGAAATTGTGATAATTATTGTTAATTAAGAACCGAGTCAGAGTTTTATTTTAAGACAAACTCAGAGTCAAATAATTCTCTATAGACGAGGATGCATTTTGTTTTACGTTTTTTTTTCTCTCGCTTTGGACCAAATAAAAAAATTGGAATTCGTGGAACGTGCGGTAGAGCTGATCCTCCACCCTTATCTAACCGAATCGTTGTACAAAAACCACTCAAATTTCGAAAGCACATATATACTATTTCTCGTATATATATTCTCGATTTCCTTATCGCCCTCGAAGAAACGATTCGATTACAGCAACAAAAAAAAAAGTAGAAGACGCGTGAAGGAGAGATAAAAAGCTAAACTGGGAAAGACGAGCGAGCTTATAATATATAGTCAAGACCTAATTATGTCTGAGAAAATAATAAGAGCGTACTGATGATAAGGAAAAATTATCAATTGTAATGTTATCAATTATGTATTACGATATCCTTGAATATATTTACGTTGTCAGAAAAAAATTCTGGGAGCAAAAAAAATTGAATCATAAATTAAAATGTTCATACAATACTTAATGTATATAGTAATTTTTTCACATACACATATATGAATATATTTAGGATAATGAGGCTTCAATGTACCGAATCTTCAAACTTCCGGAGATCTTAAAAAAATTACCAAACGATCATGCGTGAAGAATCTCGAGCAATGCAGAGGGCGGAAGGAGAAGGGCAAAAAGTTCATCTCGTTAGCACAGCAATTTTCGAATTTTCAAAAGATTAATTTATCATTCTTTTAACGTGAAAAATGAGGCAGAGAGAGAGAGAGAGAGAGGGCTGAAGGGGCTCTCCTCATATTCGTAACTCGTATCGTGCAAGGGGGCAAGTTTTTCGAAAACGTGTTTCGAGTCGCTCTCGGGTATATAATTGTATATATAACTCGAGTTTTAGCGCGCGAGCAAAGCAGCAGACGGTCGAATTTCGTTACGAGGTCCAGCACGACGCCAGGGCGTGGCAAAACCCGAAACTGTTTCAGAAAGCGCCGGCGGATAACCGTCGCGAATTTTCTTTGTCTTTCTTTTTTCTCGTTCATTTTACGCATAGCTGGCGGTAAATATATATATATATATGTATTGAAAGTTTGAACATCCCCACGATGGAAAATTTCTTTCAAACCCGGTCGAAAAGAGTCAAAGTCGTCACGCCCTCCCTTTCCGCCGGTGCTCTCTCGTCTATCGAAAAAAATCAAAACCCTCGAAAGTATATCCGAAAAAAAGAGATCAGCAGTATATATGGACAAGAAGCCAATTTGCATGAAACCGATGAGTCGTTCGCCCCTTTGGCAGTTTGGACTCTCTATTTTCTCCCTTTTTCAATGCCCATAAATTGTGTTACATACCCAACAGAGAGATCTTCCCCGCCCCATTCTTGCATCCCTTCCGCACATTCTTTTTCAAAATTTCGTAAAAAAAATAAGCTATAACCCTCGTAACGTTCTTTCTTCCGGCTTGGAGATTTTTACGAAAATCTCTCTCAACTATTTTTTTACTACAACAAAAAAGTGTCAACAATTGACCAGTTGAAAAGTTGATGTAATTTTATTTGTAACTTTTATTTATATATAGTGAATTTAAAAAAATTAATTTATTTATTTCAGATAATTCAGGAATTTTCCAGGTAATTTTTTGTTTGAATGTTCTTTAAAAAATTTAATTATTTTGTTTTACTTATTCGTTTACTTAGTCGTCATCCTTTTTCATCACAATTGCAATTTTTCTTGAAAAGAAAATCATGAAGAAACTTATTTATCCTTTATCGAAACTCTCCAGTATTATTTATTCGAGATTTTTTCAACAGATTAGGATATGAAATTTACACTCTCTCGTTTTCTCGGTACACTTCATATCCGTGGTCAGATTTATATGGTAATATATATTTTCTTGCTAAAGTACCGCGAAGGTAAATAAAAAGGAAGATCGCAATTAGTCGTCGCGTGCATTTGTTTCACTTTTTGTAATTTCAAAGCAATGATTAAGTTTTCCAAAAAAGAGAAATGAGTCTAGACCCTCCTTAAACAGCTGAATAATTTTTTTACTGACTTATTGATCCTTTTTCATCACACTTGTAATTTTTGTTGAAAAAAAAAATCATGAAGAAACTTATTTATCCTTTATCAAAACTCTTCAGTATTATTTATTCGAGATTTTTCCAACAGATTAGGATAGGAAATGTAGGCTCTCTCGTTTTCTCGGTACACTGCATATCCGTGGTGAGATTTATATGGTAATATATATTTTCTTGCTAAAGTACCGCGAAGGTAAATAAAAAGGAAGATCGCAATTAGTCGTCGCGTGCATAATACATAATACGCCTCGTTGATGCTCCGCACGCGGTACTATATACAGATATATATATTTTATCGTAAAAACAGAGCGAATTTCTAGTCAAGGAAGAAACGCGAGACACAAAGGATTCTCCCACGACTTATCGTGGGAAAAATCTTATCTTAATAAATCTTAATCTTATCTCAATAAATCTTAATCTTATCTCAATAAAAAGAATGATAATCAATGATCTAAATGAATGAGACTTGACGGATCGTTTTAATTTTCCTGGCCAAGGATTCTAGTGTAAATTCGATGAACACAGTGAGCCGAGTAATTAGAAAAAAAAAAATGGGGAGAGAAACGAATTTTTTGGTAATTCGTACAAGGAGAAAAAGCGGTACTTAATTTTTTTGTAATGTTTTTACTATTAAAAAAGGAACGTGAAACTGTTACAGTTAAGCGTAACGTGCAAATGAATTCTGTGCTAAAAATAATTAATATTAATAACATTGACAAACCCACAAAAATAAAGATAAATTAATAATAAATTCGAAAAATCCGGAAGAATTTAAAACGTGCAGAAAATTATCAATTTTTTTTTTTTTTTTTTCACGCTTATATCGTTGAGATAAATATTTGCGCAACAGCAATTTACAATCTATTGCTGTGAAAAAAAAAAATTGATTCCTCGTGTACATATAAGACGCAGAGTTGTGTGTTGACGCAAGATGAATATGAAGCTCTCGCGAGGCAAGAGGTCGCGATAATTCGCTGATAACTTCTTGGCAATTAGTCACTGCCAATTAACGGCCGCTTAAACGGAAAACAACCGTCCCCTCGCATGGCCGAAGTACTCGCGTCACGTTGGACGAGTCATCATCTTATTCCCCGTCATTATTATTACAATTATTATTAATATAATTTTGTGCCTCGCATTTGGGATATATTCATTCTGTACTGAATAATAATACCGAGAGATCTTGATTTTCGTATTAATATAAAATCCTATACACTCCAAATATTTGGATTACAAAAAATAAACCAATTAACTATTTGACTCATCCCTATGACCAATACGTCGCCGTAAATAAACGCGTCAATTGCATCATGAAAAAAAAACTTATCACCTTTATTTGTAGACATTAAAATTATTTTTTTAATTTATTTCAACATTCATATGAACACAATATTGTTATAATTTAATCGCTGCACCAGTGTGAGAGATTCTGGCCTCCAGACTCTTAATTTCGTACCAGCGGAAATCATAAGGTCGACGTGAGATGACTCGAGAACAGTATATACATATATATATAAATCTTTATATTTCACGCCGTGGTGACCCCAAACGATCCGTGTCACGTATAATTTATATATATATATATATACATATCTATCTATATATGTATATATATTATGATTTATAGTATCGGTAAATAATAATAATAATAATAATGAAAATTCTCGATGAAAAAAAATATTTCATTATTTCGCAGCCTTCACGAATACCAATAGGGTAAACTATTGATAAGTGCAAATGGCCATTGATCAATATGACTCTTACAACGGCGAGTCGTCATACCTACATGGACGAATTTAATCTATGAACAGCAGTTAAATATACATCACTCATCGATATAGTTACTTTGAGGCGAAAAAATATGACGAATTACACAGGTGGCAATTTGTTGGCCAACAATGTAAAATATGGATTACAGAAAATTTTTCATTCAAACAAATAAAATTGATGTTCGTATGAATTTGGAACACGAGCCACTGGTCGTCAATCGTGAATTATTGGTCAAATACACGGAAGTGTGAAAATGACAATTCATAATTCAATATTTATCTCTATCGATTTAGCATGACGAAGAGTTGGAATTTTTTTTGTACGAAAAAAAAACGAATGTGAAGGAAAAATTGTGAGACAAATGGAAAATTAAAAAATACAACAGGAAAATTAGAAGGTAAGAGAAAAAAATTACATGATAGGTAAATGTGATTGAAAATGGACAGAAGGAACTGATAAAAATTATCTCGGTAGCGTGTAGCGAACTGGAGACATTGTCAGTAAGTTGGTCGTGGAGCTTATACTGTACAATGTAATAAAAAGTGTATGCCAAACTGACTACAATTTACAATGCTTTGCTACAATGTATTGTAACAGTGCAATCTATTGTAGAAATCGTCAGTTACGAACGATAAACCAACGGTGGATCTCAAACACCATCTGTGCAATCAATTTTTTACTATATTGGCAAATAATTTTTGTCAAATTCTTCTCTCAGTGTAGCATTAATATCTGCATAATTGTAATATTCTTACGTGGATATATTATCCTTTATTAAAAATCCCATAATAGTATATCTTTGGTGCAACGAGACGAAATAGGACAAAAGGGAGGAGCGAGTCTGTGAAGTGGAGAAAAAGGGAATGGATCGTATATATATATATGCTATTAGGCCCATATAGATCGTGCAGAAATTATGAGGAGTCCCTGGAATGCATAGCAGCGAAAGGGGCGAAGGTCAATGCAGAGGGTACGCAAGAATGCCCTGAATTTTTTTCATCTTCCTCCATTTGTTTCAGGCGCTACGAGAGAAGACAAAGAGAGAGAGAGAGAGAGAGAGAGAGGCAAACGGCCGACGGAACGTTATAATTAGGCCGCAGTGGCGGCGGGCAGCAGATAAGGAGCATAACGCTCTATATATGCTCTTTCTCCTCGTCGTTTAACGCGCCTCCGGCGCCTTTGTTGCAACAAAACAAGTTTTTGCAAATCATTAATGTATAATTTTAATTGCGAGACGGGGCGAAAAATACGGGTAATATGAGAGAAGGAGGGATCAGCAAGCGTAAGCGAGAGAGAGAGAGAGAGAGTTCTCGAGGAAATTAATTATGCTGATTGCACTTATTACGAGACTTTGTTTTGCTTTTGCTCATATCGCTGGTGCTCTTCTTGCCACCATCACTCTGTCATTATATATATATATGTGTCTGTGTGTGTGTCTCATTGTATGCATTTTCCGCCTATCTGTGGCTACATTTGAACTGCATTTCTCTTATTGTTTTCGCATTTTTTTTTTTTTAACCAAGTTCAATTATCTCTCAAACTAATTGTGAGTGGCATAGTTCAGATCGTAATAGACGAGGCGAACGTTCCTCACTTTCTTCCCTTTCTTTTGATTAAAATGTCAATGTGTGAAAATGACCGACAACTTGATGGTTCACGTTCAAATCAAACTGTAAAATTACTCTGAGCGTTAATGTTTGATTGTATAATTATTTTTGTGCTAAAAATGTTAAACGAGAGCTAGAAAATTATAAAAATAAATTTTTAAATACGGGACAAAAGCATTAAAAAAAAAAAAATACTTTCTTGCCTTTCTTTTGATTAAAATGTCAATGTGTGAAAATGACCGACAACTTGATCGTTCACGTTCAAATCAAACTGTAAAATTACTCTGAGCGTTAATGTTTGATTGTATAATTATTTTTGTGCTAAAAATGTTAAACGAGAGCTAGAAAATTATAAAAATAAATTTTTAAAAACGGAACAAAAGCATTTAAAAAAAAAAAAAGACTTGAATATGAGTATTATTTTTATTCAGTAAAATGAGAGACTCGTTTCCAGGAAAAGGACAAACTTTAACTACTTGGGAGAATTTCCGTCGAGGCAAGCAAAAAAAGAAAAAAGAAATTGTTGAAGACGTTTCTTGTCTCTCGGTAGCTCGTTATTTCTTATCTCATATTCGCTTCTCAGGAGATTGAACATCTTTTCGGGCACGGATCATCGCACTCACTTCGAAGCCACACGCAGCATGTGTCGTAAAAACTTTTCGTTATGTACTATATATGTATATACATATATAGTACATAACGAAATATATATATATAGGCACATATATATAACACTATCATAAGGAGTGTTGTCATCGGGTCGTTATTATCATTTTTAACCTTTCTCACTTGGATATCTTTTTCAACTCTCTCTCTCTCTCTCTCTCTCTCTCTCTCTCTCTCTCTCTCACTCGCTATCACCGCCCGCAGAGCCCTTATCTTGTGCAGGACAACTTCCATCTCACTTTCGCGCTCGTAATTCTCCGAAACGAGACGATTTTTTTTCACAGCTTACAATTAATTAATGTTGAAGCTTCTTCTCTCGTACAACAGTGTACAATTTACTCCCTGCTTGTGATTAATACATATTCGTTGGCTTACATATAATTATGTATTAGACCAAATTTATCATTTCAAATATAAATTTAACTTGCCGTTGAAAATAAAAAATAAAAAAATGTAAACTCTCTTTATCTCCATAGAAATATTCATATCCCTGAAGATAAAAAAAAAATCAAAAAAGTCGACGTGAAATACCGTTACGAGAATTTCTAAGAGGATTTCCTTGTTTATATAAAAAAATTAATCAATATAAATCCCCTTAATATAATATAAATATAATATAAATTAATATAAATTTAACTTGCCCTTTAAAATTAAAAAAAAATGTAAACTCTCTTTATTTCCATAGAAATGTTCATATCCCTGAAGATAAAAAAAAAATCAAAAAAGTCGACGTCAAATACCGTTACGAGAATTTCTAAGAGGATTTCCTTGTTTGTCTGTCCCATTGCAACAATTCTCTATACTTATATATATATACATACACAGTAAATGTAAAAAATTGAATTCTCTCTCTCTCTCTTTCTCTTACATATAATTATGTATTAGACCAAATTTATCATTTGAAATATAAATTTACCTTGCCCTTTAAATTAAAAAAAAAAAAAATCAAAAAAGTCGACGTGAAATACCGTTACGAGAATTTCTAAGAGGATTTCCTTGTTTGTCTGTCCCATTGCAACAATTCTCTATACTTATATATATACATACACAGTAAATGTAAAAAATTGAATTCTCTCTCTCTCTCTTTCTCTTACATATAATTATGTATTAGACCAAATTTATCATTTGAAATATAAATTTACCTTGCCCTTTAAATTAAAAAAAAAAAAGTAATTTCTCTTTATCTCCATAGAAATATTCATATCCCTGAAGATAAAAAAAAAAATCAAAAAAGTCGACGTAAAATACCGTTACGAGAATTTCTAAGAGGATTTCCTTGTTTGTCTGTCCCATTGCAACAATTCTCTATACTTATATATATACATACACAGTGAATGTAAAGAATTGAATTCTCTCTTTCTCTCTCTGCGTATTCGCATTGATTGTCTCTCGCTTTGCAAAGCACAAATTTTATCTCAAAACAAACTAACGGTCCTGAAGGATTTACAAATTGGATTATAGCTTAGGCAGCGAAAGGGGGCGCGTGTATAAAACAACAGAGAATCTGTGAGTCGAGCAGTTTTGTGGAGGACAACGGTGACGAGAGAGGAGAAAGAGCGTTAAATCCGGGCAGTAAGTCGGGTCAACACTTGCAAACTTTTTGCTTGGTGCTGAACTTTATATAGCTGTGACTGGTTTCGTTTCTTACCTGAGTCAGAGAATTTTCGAAAAGACTTGGAGATGAAAAAAGACACGAATATTGTTATACACCAAGAGGAAGAAAGATAAAGAAATATTGAGAGAGAGAACGAGAGAGAGAGAGAGAGAGAGAGTGAAGTTGACGCCATGAGAATCACAGAATAGAAGGAAAAACCAATGAGCAAGATATTTGGGATGGGAGGAGGAAGTAAAATTTCACAACTACCCAAGATCGAGGCTCGTGCTGTGGTAAGAAAGAATCGAAAAGAATTAATCCCGCAGCAAAGTGTGAGACACGATCGAGAAGACAAGACGAGACAAAAACGAAGAAACGAGGGAGAAATGAAAATTCTGCAACCAGAGACGAAAAACCTGTTGAGCCTGCGGCTAATCCTCAAAGATTAGGTGACTCGTACCGCCCTGTCAAAACTTGTCACCAAGTCGGGAATTACGCTCTAGGGATCGAGACAGCTCGACGAGACTCTCCTCTCATCGTGGTCTCACTTTTTCGACGATCGGTTTCTCGTTTCATCGTCTTGTTCGTTTTGTGTGTACCTCTGCGAGACCACACACATGTCATTCTCGAAGTGATACGTATAGGATCGTAATATGTTGACATTTTTGGGCGTTTCCACATCAGATTTTTAAGTCTTTGACGAAAACTCGAGATGACTCTTCATCGTCAAACTGCATCGCTTCTTCTGGGCTTCTGCTTACAGCAAATCTGATTCACTTTATGAATTATTGATAAAAAAATATTTTTTTTACCCCCCCAGTAAAAAATAATAATTATAAATTCGCGTAAAATAATCCTTCGTTAAACTTGCACACAAATTATATTTTTGTATATTTTTCAACGCCCACTAACCTTCATGCTTTGCTGATATATATACAACGCGAAGTATATTACATAAATGGTTTATAATACGTTTGCGATTATTCGTACTTGATGTGTGTATAAAAAATTGGCATATATATTGGCATCTCGAGTCTATTCTTGGCTCAGCCTATCGTGGCGCGTTTAGCTCGGGCATTATTGGTACAGAGGGGTAGTAGAAGCTCGCAAGGGGTCGTTTGGAGGCAGAAAAGGGGGAAGGAAGAAGGGGTGAAATACACCCCCAAGAGAATGTAGAAGCATCCAGTGTGTCGACGACGTATACAGGATGCGGACTTGGCCGTTTGCTGATGTTCCGAGGGGGTGAGAGAAAACGAGAGGGGAGAAATTCTCGATGTATATGCCAACCCCTCTCGTATCTCTCACGCTTCGCGGCTATTTCTATGGGAACAGGGTCGACCGACGACGCAGAGACTCTCGCCCGTCTAATTTCCTGTCCTGAATTTTGAACGAGGCGAGAATTTGCACCCTTGAGTTCGCACCAACGAGAGATCTACTCGCGGATACCGCAAGTGACGAGATTAAAATGGCTACATATATGTCTATGTATTATAATATGTATAATAATGATAATGGTATAATGTACACGCGTGTAAGAGTTTATTATTAGCTGTTCTTGCGTTACAACTACCCTGCCACATGGATGTAGAATCGCCCATGTCATCGATATTCTATCCCTCCTCTCTCTCTCTCTCTCTCTCTCTCTGAACTTTAATCTCTACGTTATTCATCTCAGTGAATTCTTATCACTATTTCAATGAGGGGAAAAAATATTTCAAAGCTACTGATAAGAATAGCTATATATATATATGCTAAATTCGGTTAAAATGTCCTTGATTTCAAAAATACCAAAAGGCAACTGATGGAGTATTGAAAAAAAGTGCCTTAAAAAAAATGTTTCGTTCAAAAATTTCTGTATAATAAGCTTTGTGAATTATAAGATTTTTCACAATTTTGGTTTTCTCTTAGAGAAAAATTTGTGGATGGGCAGAAGTAACGAGGAAGGAATGAGAAAATATTAATTTGAATTATTTTACCCGCTCATGTCAAAGCCAAAATATTTCAAAGCTACTGATAAGAATAGCTCTATATATATAAGTTCAAAGGGTGCAAAGTTTGAGTCAGTTAGGTCAAGTCATCCCCAAGCTACAATCATTTGAATTTTCCAAAGTCAGCACACACGTGACACGTCCAGATATTTTCCAAATGTGATGCTCTCACTAATTGGAAATTTTTCAGCACTCTGACATGAAAATGGCGAATGAAAAATTTTCATGAAAACGAAGCAGCTTTCTTTATGAGAAAGCTGAATAAGCAATTTCAAATGAGACACTAAATAAATTTAAAAAAATAGAACCACGCGACACTCGTATATCTATTACCGTACCAGAGTGCATTATACATAAAATATACACAAGAGAAATACCGCTCTTTTTTCTCTCGTTCGCCGAGTCAAAAAGGCGTGGAAAATATCCGTAGAATATCCACTATATCCTCTCTGGTACACACGAGTGAGAAGCGCGCAGACCGTGACGACAGAGGACATATTCGTCGGACCCTTTTGGGACAAAGCATCTATATATATATATATATATATATATATATATATATATATATACACACAGTACTCGAAAGCGGCCCTTGGCATCCATTATGTGATTGTTATGAATTTGCTATTAATAATAAATAAACAAACATAATGGGAGATTCGTCGCGGTGCGTTAACTCCGAGGGATCCATCTGGTTTTCATTGCCCGAAGGATATCTAAGCCGGTATATAGAGATGAACAGAGGCCAGAGAGCACAGCGGGCTTTAGCTCGAATCAAACGTCTCTATGTATCTCTTTCTCGCTCGATCCGCTCCACTCGCTTATTTATCTTCTTTTGAGCAGAGTCAGCGTGCGACTGGATGTGTCGAAGGACACGTGAAACTTGAGGATGATGCCAGAAAAGGGAGACGAGAATCATCTCGATTGGTCATCATGAATCGGTGATGGGTTTTGTACCTCGCGATTGGACAAACTCCGACAACGAGATTCTTAAGGGGGGTTACAAATCATCTGACGAAAAGCATTTTTGGTGTCTATTATATGGTATATAGCTTGATACTTTTTTATTTTTTATTCCTTGACTGGGAACACACATGGATGAACAGACATTTTATCAAAAGTCGTATAAAGAGCGGTTAAATTAGGACCTGTAAAAGTCATCTCGAGGATGAATGCGAACGCAGCTTGCACTCTCCCAATAAAAACTCACCTTTTCATCGTTTTATAATAGACTGGGGGAAGAGTTACGAGACAGATTGACAATTGCCTCGGGGGCAATAAACGTCTGTCAATCTTTGATAATAATTTTTAATACATGAGCCATTTAGCTAAATTTAAAGGAGAATTTATCAATGAGAGATGATCAAAATGGTTTGTTCAATTTAAATTGTTGATTCAAGAAAAAGTCTAGCAAAAAAAAATCAAAACTTATATGATCAATTAGGCTGAAAAAGTTTACCATCCAAAGTTTCCCAAAGTGTCCCAGAGTCTAATATTTGTTGGCAAAATGTTGCCAATTAACAAAGTATATTCCAAATATTTAGAGGTCTGACAAGAAAGCATTGTCGAGGCAAATAAAGTCCACCAAAATGCCCAATTTAAATAAATATTCCAGGGATTACAAAAAAACTGTATTTAGGACTGTCATTTGTCTTTTAGTGGACAAACTGACAAAGCTGACAAGATATAGCTGACAAAAGCTACCAATAAGCTGAAATTCTACTAAAAGACAAATGACAGTTCTATAATACCAGTTTTTTGGTCATCCCTACAACATCCTCGTTGAAAAAGAGCTATTAACGACTCGATCTTCATGATATTTTTTGCCAGATTCGACATCACCTTAGTCGCCAACCAAAGTCAAGCGAGAGTACATTTTCGACCTCAAAAGTTTTCTCGTCGTCATGCAAAGTTCAATACACCGGTAAACTAACCCCATTCGTTGCTCTCGCGCGAGGGAAGGATTTTCGGTAAGAGCGTTAAGTCGGAAAGTCAAGTTTGCGATACCAGGTAAAAGGTGCTCAAAGCTTTTTTGGTCCATCCGCTACGGGGCAAAACCAGCGTCAACATCAGCAACATCAATAACCAGCAGAGTTTAACCAAGAATCGAGGGATTTAAAGTGGTGCATGTACCAGCAGAACATATTTTTTCACGGGCTCCCCGAGCGTTGTCCTCTGTATATATACACATATATATACTAGAATAGATATATATATACACATACATATACTAGAATACATATATATATATATATACACTGGTGCCTTATCTCCTTTAATCCCGTTTACGGACCGTTCGACTCACTGGTCCGTTAAAGCTGCGTGTTTGATATTTTAGGATTGGGCGCGGTCTTCGTCTCGGTTCTCGACCAACGACCAACTTGCAGATTTGCTCGGGTTTTTTTTTCTTTTCATTTTTCTTATTTCGCTTTTCTCTCTCTCTCTCTCTCTCTCTTGTCTGACCCAGACGCTTCAAGAGCAGCAGTACCAAGTAAGATAGAAAACAACGATTATAAGCTAGAGCTTGCACGCCCACACGACGACTAGCTTGGTATTTTTCGAGTCTGCTTACAGAGTTAACCGGACTTTGACGATGTTGCACCAAGGTTGGGCTATAGCCTACTGCCATGGATAAAGTATATAAAAGGAAAATGAAAGGAATAAATGCGACAGGCTTTTAATACGTGGAGGTGGGTGAGACCTAATCCATAAACATAGAATGATCGTCAGGACTTATGGAACTCTGGCATGAGAGTCCAGAGTTCAATGTGTAGGTATAACAACGCGAGAGGAAGGATACAGTTAAGCTGTGTAACCCAGGACGGAAACAACCCTTATTTCAGAACCTGCCAGCTATAGCGACCGAGAAACTCTCGTTTGTCTTGAAAAATGTACACGGATTTGTGGGTATATTTTTGAACGAATCGTTTTGGCCTCTGGTACACGAAAGTTGCTCTCGTGGCCTCAGCATCGACGTTTATTTTCACCTGTTACAAGTGCCTTTCAAAGGGGGATGGTGAAGAATGTGAGAAGAAACGGCCGTACTCCGCCCAACTGAGCCACCGGTATTTAAGACGCCATTGTACCCTTTAAACGACCAGCATTATTTTCCTAAACTGTGGGCGTGGCGCGAATTTTGAAAATCTCAAGACTCTATGGGGAATATCGTCGAGAATCCCACCCATAGATTATATGTCTCGTGTTACGATGTATACGTCGATTTCTTTCTCTTCTCTCTCTCTCTCTCTCTTTGTCTTCTCTCTCTCGATTTCTCTCTCTCTCTCTCTCTCTCCGCTGGTGATTTAATCCGCGAACACGGTCACGATTTAAATACCGTACGAGAACGACCAATACTCACAGAATATTTTCTTATTTTTCGCCCGACGCAAGTTCGAATCAAACAAGCTGGCAAATTAAATTATCGTGCTTGAAGCAATCATTGACATGAATCATAATTATTTTTTTTATCCGTCATTTTGCGGAATTCTAATTCCATGCAAAATTGGATGCAATTAGAGTAAATTATTGTTTAACTGAAGACTTTCGTATACATATATTACCTTAAACATTTAAAGTGCAAAAAATTTATAAATAGAGACACGAAAGCTTTTAAAAAGCATATTATATTTACCAAAAGAGTTCTCATTTAGTCGCATTATAATTTTTTAAAATTATTAAAACAAGCCTGAAAAAAAAAACGCATTGACTTTATTCAAATTTATTTAGATAGAAAAACAACACGAACATTTTTCCCTTTAAATTGTGATTATCCCTGATGCCTCGGAACTATTAAAATCCTATACGATTTATCTGTATTTCTGTTCCTTTGTATCGATTGCTCATCGACGCCTGTCGTTTAGTGACACTTTGATGAACAACAAAATAATGGCGACCGAAATGATCCAACCTGCGGCTTTTGCTTTTAAGTCTACACTTAAAAGCAAAAGCCTATACTAAATACAGCAACACAAGTCTCGTCGTCCAGGTGATGGGGGAGGAGGCATCAAAATCATATATCAAAAAGTACAAACCACCATTGCCAGAGTCGGAGCATCGAAATAGGCATCGCTTTCTTCAACTCGAACTAATTCCACATTAAATACGTTCTAAATCGCTGTCGACGAGATCAAGCGGTTCATCCCTTAGCCCGTCAGCTCTCTTACTCTCTCTCTCTCTCTCTCTTTCTCTCTCTGTGTATGCCGACACAAAAGCGTTGACTGAAGTTTAGGGAGTCATTTAATCTGAGCTCAAAGTGGGATCTGTTCGTACGCTCAATATACTCCACCCAAATGCATCTCTCTATACGTATGTATTATATATATATATAGATATATATATACAGCTATAGAGTTGCCGGTACACATAATATAGTGGAGGGGAATCAACCGAGCGTGAAACGCCATACTAAACGGCGCTCCGCTCAACTACTATATCTCTCAAATAATATTAAAGACACTCGTGCACCATTCTCAATATATATATATATATATATATATATAGCAGAGATGAGCAGAGGGTTCCTTTACACGAAGATGACAGAAACATACACACACACACACACACACAAAACGTAACATGATATACAAACATAGCCGATACGAATTCAGGGCGTCACTCGTCCTGTAACACCCTAAATGTCTATATATATATATATATACGTATACATATCCTGATATTCACATCAGAGAGCGAAATGCTGTGCACACTCGACATATCGACTGTACGAGTGGTTAAAGCACATACATATAATAAGGGTATATATATATATATATATATGTATATACATATATATATATATATATATATAGTATTATAACGAGAGTCGCGCAAAAAGGGCGCATAATGGTGGCCGTAGTCAGATAGGTGTACATAATGAGGTTAGGGAGGAAAGGAAAGGGGGGTAGCAGAAAGATCCCATCCCGCTGAACGCATCTGCCCCATTATCCTCTCTGTTACTGCTACTGCTCTGCCCTCTCTCTCTCTCTCTCTTTCTCTCTCTCTCTCCACCTTTTCTCCCCACAGTCAGGAGGGGTTTATATATATATATATATATATATATATATATACATATATCTGCTCACTCTCCACCGCTCTTTCTCCCCCCGTGGACCATTAATCCTCGCTAAACGACAGCCATTTTGTATCTAAACTGGATTGCCAACTCACTAACTGGTTTTGAGGACGCTTAATAGACTACTCGGAAGCCTATTATGGCGTACCTCACGCTCTCCGTGTCATTCTACAACCCCCCCCCCCCCCCCCACCGCTCCTCTATCCCCCCGTCCCTCTCAGTTTCTCTCCTCTTCACCCCCCCCCCCCACTCATCTACTACATCCTCGCATCTCGAAGTCCTCACTGTGCTCCACTCTCTCCTCGATCTGTACTGGGTACCGAGCATATTATACATATATACATATACTCGGGGATTCGTCGATTCTCATGTCTCTCTGTGGTTGAAACTCCATTGTGCGAGCATTACACACAAGATTCATACATATGAGTGTCGCAACGACGAGTTAACTACATTAGCTTTGTTCGCTGAGTTTCGTATATATATATTATATGTATTTTAGCCATATGTAAATTATGCACTTTTATATGAGGGTTTTTGTGTCAGAGTACTGGAGACCTTTTGCATTTCTCTGTGCCTCTCTGCGATCGATCTGTCTTACTGTAAATAAGGACTCGAACCATTTCACAACCCTAACTGAGATATTACATTTATGAAGATTTGAAAAATCATTTTTTTAAAAGCTTAGAAGAATTGAATGAAATATTTTAATGTCATGAATCTCGTTTTTTTAGCTAAAAAGTATTTTTAGTGAAATATTATTTATTTTAATGGCATTGGATCAAACTTTGATTGGAGTTAATTGTATCTCTCTGCGATCGATCTGTCTTACTGTAAACAAGGACTGGAACCATTCCACAACCCTAACTGAGATATTACATTTATGAAAATTCGAAAAATCATTTTTTTAAAAGCTTAGAAGAATTGAATGAAATATTTTAATGTCATGAATCTCGTTTTTTTAGCTAAAAAGTATTTTTAGTGAAATATTATTTATTTTAATGGCATTGGATCAAACTTTGATTGGAGTTAATTGTATCTCTCTGCGATCGATCTGTCTTACTGTAAACAAGGACTGGAACCATTCCACAACCCTAACTGAGATATTACATTTATGAAAATTCGAAAAATCATTTTTTTAAAAGCTTAGAAGAATTGAATGAAATATTTTAATGTCATGAATCTCGTTTTTTTAGCTAAAAAGTATTTTTAGTGAAATATTATTTATTTTAATGGCATTGGATCAAACTTTGATTGGAGTTAATTGTATCTCTCTGCGATCGATCTGTCTTACTGTAAACAAGGACTGGAACCATTCCACAACCCTAACTGAGATATTACATTTATGAAAATTCGAAAAATCATTTTTTTAAAAGCTTAGAAGAATTGAATGAAATATTTTAATGTCATGAATCTCGTTTTTTTAGCTAAAAAGTATTTTTAGTGAAATATTATTTATTTTAATGGCATTGGATCAAACTTTGATTGGAGTTAATTGTATCTCTCTGCGATCGATCTGTCTTACTGTAAACAAGGACTGGAACCATTCCACAACCCTAACTGAGATATTACATTTATGAAAATTCGAAAAATCATTTTTTTAAATGGAACAGCTTAGAAGAATTGAATGAAGTATTTTAATATGTCATGAATCTCGTTTTTTTCTTAGCTAAAAAGTCTTTTTAGTGAGATATTTTTTATTTTAATGTGGATTGGAGTTAATTGCATATTATGGTCATAAAGGAGACAATGATTATCTGTCAAATTTTTATTCGAATCGATAGATAATGGTCCATTGTACCAGCCGAAATGCTTATCCAAAAGTTAATCCAATAATTCCGTGATCCCAAGCTTTTGGTTGACTTTGGTCTCTACCGAGAGACGAAATTCAGTAATCCGGAAAAGGGGTAGCTTGTTCATGAATTTTGGGGTGAAATTACACTCGTATTGTCGAGAATATCATCCATAAATGCAGATCTGCCGCTTGTATACATTGTGCATCTACGCTATGCTTGTAGCCATCTTTTCTGTGTCAAAAATCAGCGATGACAATTTTTGGAAAAATTCAACGAAGAGATGAAAAAGGGGCTATACGAGAATAAATGGTAAAATAGTGTAACAGAGAAGCTCCAACAATTCCATTGCTGCAATACACAGAGAACATCTCTTTTGGACAGTTCTAACGAGATTTGGATAAGCGGCTTGACTCGAGACCCAAACTCAAAATCCTCGTTCTTTATTCTCTGTCTCATTCTATCCTCTTGGCTCTACCCCCACCCCCCAATCAACTTCGACAATTCTCTTGTATCCCTCTCTCTCTCTCCCCGAGGGAAACGCTGTCATTTTCATCCCCGAACTCTTCTCGTTTCCACGGTCCCACCCTGCGGATTAGTTTAATCCTAAAATATTACCCGCCCTCTCTCCGACGAGGCACGCAGTGCAGCATATCTCGAACAGAAGGGGCGAAACAAGAGAGAGGAAGTGCGAGAGTCGTTTTTGCTCTGGCAATATCACGGCGATGAGATTCTTGGGAAGGGGGATGCACGATCGTTATATTATACGGACAAACATGAGCAGGCACACGTTTATAGCCAACACACTCTACTCTTGCTCTCATTGGCCTCCATCCCCCAATTATCTCGTTTCGTGGCCAATAGCGAATTCGTTCGCCCTCACAATCCCCCAAAGTCCTTTTACCCTTGCTTGCCCTAAAAGGCTTACTGAAAAGAGAGAGAGAGAGAGACCAAACTTCAACGAGATCTTTCCTTCTCCCCTCGGAGCTCATTATTCTCGTGTGCTGATATGAAAATGAAGTCCATACGAGTTTCGAGTTCCTTTATGGATATTCATACTTGTGAAATTCGCAGACAACCACACCTAAAGTGTCTGTACATGTGTCACAGACTTCATACACACTTGTAAAAAAAAAAAAAAAAAATCCCTCTAAGACGGAGACAGCAGAGAGAAATCGTATTGAAAAATCAAAATATTAAATAAATTACGAAATTAATCAATTGAAAAATAAACAATGTGACAATTAAAGAAAGACTTTCTTTCGCGAAACACGCGCAGGATGTAAAATAACGGAGTTTTGAAATATCGTTCTGAAACCGGCGATGAAAAAAAATGAAAATGATGCATGGATATGGAAAATGAATGCACCTCCTCGTTCTAACAGCAGCAGTGAAGTTATAAGATGCATGCGATTGCCACGTGAAACATTCCATGATGGATGATACCTCAGATGAGAATTCCTCTAGCACACCTCCGGCTCTCAACGCAAGGATCTTTCTCCTGTCATCTACATAAATTAGCAATTTCCTCTTTGTGCAAATGTTTTTGATTGTCCATAGACCCTTTTCCTGATTTAACAAGTACCATTGCGTCATCATCATCATCATTATCATCATCATCATCATCACTGATGCGGAAGAGCAAACATCTGTTTGAATAAAACAGCTCCCAGTAAATATAATCTCAAATGAAAAAGTCCAGCAATTCACGAATTAATTTACGTACAATTCACCTATATATATATATGACGTTTCGAATAAATATTGATAATCCAACGTACCAGCGATGATAGGAGAAAAATAAAAAAATAATAAATATGTAAAAAAGCTGCCTATGCTCGATCAATTGTCAAACCACACACGAAAAACACGCCATCTGTCGGTACACATTGATTATACGACGCGTTAACGAGGCGCATTATATTCCCGGGAATTAGACAATTAGGAGTCGTCACGTTCACCCCAATGGGAGGGGATGAAGAGGGGTAAATGAGAGTGTACGAAGCAGGGAATACTGGTAAGCGCGCGCACCAAGCCTCCTCTCTCCTCCCAGAATCCACCGGGAATTGTTTGCTCCCTTCGTCGGTGGCTTCCGCCGCTGAAGCGCCATACCGTCTCGCCATAAGAGCACGCGTACCACCTCTTCGTCGGCCAATCATCCCCCCCCCCCTCCACTCTTTGCCCCCACCCCGGCCGCCCCTGGAATGAGGCCAGGACGGCAGGGGGGCAAACTCAAATCCGCGGATTTCTTGGCCACGTTCGCAATTCTCCGCGTACAACCGCGAAAACGTTCCAACGGAACATCCGTGGTGGTACATTTGAGCATCAGGGACAGTGCGCGAGAAAGGGAGGGAAGGGCGTGCAAAAATAGAGGGGTTAGTTGAGGTAGAAAAGTGGGAGAAGATACGAGAGTCATCGCGTGCGGCACGACAATCATCTCGAACGGTCCAAACGCGCCATCATTGGTCGGCATAAATTCAAAGAAACGCCTACATGCGCAACGCCCGTTTCCCACCAGTCTGCGCTCGTATTGGCCAAGGGGTAACCCCGGTTTTGCCGCTGGAACTTGACGCTGACTGTGCTGCCTCGAGATTTCGCGGGGGCGGCACGCTGACAGTCAAGAGGGTCAGGCTTACCGCTCCCGGCGGCGGTGAGCTGGTAATCAGTGCCGTTTCCGCGGCAGCAGCGGCCACCACGCGATCCAAGCTGTTACCCCAAAAAATCGCCACGCTTCATTATAATCCTCTATCGCTCAATCACTCGACGAAAACCCTCTTTTACCTCGGTAATTCGCGTTTGATTGGTTTTACCTTTATTCTTATTCTTCATCTTCTTCCTACTGTTTGAGCCTACTGGCCGCCTGTTGTTATCTTGTGTTAACGCGGGTGACCGTGAAAGAGTGCGTTTCAGTGCTACGTTCGTGGAATCGACTTGTTGTGATTTACCCAGATTGTCACGTTACCGATCAAACTACCAATTCTTGAAGAATCTGTGTGACGAATTGATCGAGGGCATTTTTTTTAGCATGGATCGGCACGAGGGACACTCGACATGGGGCCAAGGGTACGTCGGGGTGCGGCAAAAAATCTGACTCATTCGGATCTTGGAGTGGAAATTGGGTAAACTGTGAAAAAAAATCATTGGATTCATCATGAAGACCAGGAAGAGAATAGAATCTTCAAGATCGATGAGAAATAATCCGTCGGCAGATTTACGTGTCTCGATGTGATGAGAAAAGTTTGCAGTTTACCAAAAAAAGAAGAAAAGAAATAATATACTTGGGTATAGATTGAGTTGCGAATGATCGAAGACAGGAAGAAAAGGGCGATTCCGATAATCAAAGATTCTCGATCTATTGTAAGACAAGTGAGATCGGAGATATTAGAAGAGCGTGGAGTCACTGAGACTGCGTTGAGTTGGTTAACGATCGAATGCAACAGAGTTGGTTAACTGGCGCTGGGCCATTTGTCAGGCGAGGAAGAAGAAGCCTCATCGAGGGCCTCATCCTCAAATTCGAGGGGCCCGATGAGCAAGACAGCCGGTGAGACAAAATTCCTTTGGCAGATGATGCATCAAACGGGTACCGGAAGTGGCGGCGGCGGCGGCGGTGGCGGAGGAGGAGGTGGCAGCATTTCCGAGGACGTAGAAATGGCAAGTGCTACCTCGGCATCGGCTAGCCTGAAGCCTCGCAGCGGCAAGATTAGCTTTAGCGTTGATTCGCTGCTGAGCAGTACGAAAAAGTCACCGGTCAGCTTTGCCCGAAGAGCTGCAGCAGCAGCGGCGGCCGCCGGCAACGAGTGCACCAACAATTCGGGTAATACCGAGAGAATAATGCTCGACACGTCGGAGAAGAATTGCGCGGGTCTAGAGATGGAGGCTCGTTATCGTGAATTCATCATGGAACAGCAGAGATTACAGAGTAGAGAGCTGTTAGCGAGGCTGAGTCCTCATGGTCTTGGTGTTTTTGCGGCTAGTCATCACGCGCATCAGCAACAGCAACAACAACAGAGATCAAACGCTGTTGATCATCATCAACAGCCGGCGAGTGAACGAACCAGTCAAGCCAACAATGACAGACACAATCATCATCATCATCATAATCATCATCAACATCACCATCAAGAGCTCATAACGGTCAAGGATTTCTCGAGATCATCGGGAAACAATGACAAGTCCTCGTCGCCGATAAAAATGGACACGGAGCGAGATCGAGAGAGGGACCAGCAGAGACAGGACGAACGATTGACAGCTGACAGCTCGCCAAAGATCGTTAGACTGAACGAGCTTCGTTCGAGGGAACGTCAACATAGTCAGAATCATCATCAGCATCATCAACACCAGGATGACGATAGAATCGGACAGAATCGCTCGGTATCCCCGATACGTCGTGAATTCGACGATCGTAGCGATTCCGAGGCAAACAGATCCGTCGAGGGTGATGTTTGCACCTCGAATGATCATCTTGATGATGATCAGGACGTGAGAAGCGTCAGTCAGTCGGAGGATCTTAACGTAATGGACTCGGACTGCGAACTTGATAGGGAACTCGATACATCGTCCCAGGAAAAGGAGAAATCGAGTCCTGTAGTGCCTCAACCGATTCATCCGGGAGTTCAAAGGCCCACCGGTCCTTACCTCGGTGGTCCCGGTGGCGCTGGATGGAATCCCGCGGGATTTCCACATTCTTTGGCCGGTTTTGCTTGGCTACCACCACCACCACATCCTCACAATCCTCATGGACATCTTTACACGCCTCACGGTGGGCCCACTAGTCCAAATGGTGTGTACCGAATATTTAAACGCGTCTTTCGCATGAATGAAAAATTACGACTGTAATGCGCGTGTATGTGGGTTGAGACAGATGTTTTGCCTGTAATTTTACATGGTTTTGCCATTCTTCGAGGCATATTGTTGTCATCAATGAAGTCTTTATCGACGCAAGTAACAATAAAAATAATAATAAAGTCCGTTTATTAATTTTAACCTCGCGATTCCCAGCGACTCGTATAAACGCACAAACTGCGTATAAAATCCACGCGTTCACTCAATCATGCAGTTTCTTCGAGTCTTTAAGGGTTTTCACGCAAGAAATAAATAGTCGTTAATAAACAATTTCAAACTGCACGTTACTTTGAAATTTAGCATTTCATTATTTTACTTTTTTTTTCTTTAATTCACTTTTACAAGAGCCTCTTTATCGAATTTGTGAATCAAATTGACACTCGAGAATCTTCATTAATTTTCACATTAATATATATAAGCATTAATGAAAATTAGCATATTTCAAATTTTCGTTCGTTTCTTTGTAGCAAAGATAATCGTAGCAGAAGCTTAAATTTATATCATTACGAACTCTCGAGTTCTTTGACTATCGCCGATGGTTTAATTGCCGCAAGAGAAAAACGTTCAAGATCCGAATCAATAAAGATCGAACTTCAAAGCTCATGCATATACGAGCTGCGGGGCAAACTCGTCCGACGCCCACGAACGACACTCGCTCGCACGCTTATTCACATCCTGAGATTCGGTCTCTCCCATCACACATAACCACACACAGTATACACAATTTCAACGGGTGTATTTATAATATTATTCAGGTTCATAAATTAAATCACACGCTCTCGAAACGACGAGATATTCGCTTGGATTGTAAAAAGGCTCTAGTCATCCTAAGTGAGATATCTCGAGATCCGAGCTTATCGATGACCATAATTCCCCGTGTAATTACCCGTGAGGCCACGAACGGTTGATATTCGACTCGATTTAATTCACGGATCGTCCATACCCACGCCTAATTGATGCGAGTGATTTTCGCAGACGGTGCTTCGTTTGCGCTCGGAATATACGATATATATATATATATATATATTAACACTAACACAGGCAAACATATATATATATGCGAGTAATATTATATAGGCTGCTGCATGCTATACAACCATTGCCACTCGATGAAACGTGTCGCGGGCATCAACTGCCCCCTGAATTAGATAAGCCGCTATTGATAAGACGAGTCTCTCAGTTCACGCTGTCTCTTTCTTTCTCACTCTATACCGCGCTCGTTACATCGCGCTGTCTCAATCGTTTCGATAAAGTGAGTACCCACAGTCAAGTTTATTATGCACGCCAAACGAAATTAAGCTCTCAATGGCCGAGAGTAAATTGAGTCAGATTTCCGTCGACGTTTGTTAATTATTCTCATCAACCTTTGGCTTTCGCGTAACGAGAGTAATGCTTAATTATCGCATTATTTATTACAAACTAAAATATATGGGGAGCTCGATGTATGTATAAAAAAAAAAAGCTTTTATCGCAAAGTTTCGATAATTCGAGTATTAATATTACGAATGCTAATTATGCCAGAGGCATCAATGACATTTAATTTATAGTTGAAATTGACAATTGACTAGGAAAAATAGAGATTGTTGAAAAACAAATATTATATTGTTTCAGTGGCTCTCAATAGCGAAAAAAAATTAATGAAGACGTTGTTAGAATTTTTAGAAACATTTTAAAATCCCAGTTTATAACATCGGCAACATGTGCTCTTTGCATTTTCCCAATTTTTTTATCTTCACTAATATACACTGAGCCAGCTCGCTCTCAGACGCTTCCAGATCGCCAGAGTTGAGCCTGATCAACGATAGCACAGCCCATCGGGCGTCATACCAGACACGAGAAAGGACAAAAAAAATGTGCAGAAAAAAAAAGAGACTCGGATCGAGAAACTCGCGCCATTTCCAAGAAAGAAATCTCTGGCCATTGCGGGACTTGCGCATACGGATGCTTTTTTCGAGATGTGCGTCGGCGCTCTCGGCTTCGAGGCACACGAGCATGCGCGTTAACCGCGGGGCCATCTAGTGGGCAAGCGCGCATGCGCACGCGCTACTCGCGTACCGCAAGAGGCGCTGAACTCGTCGTCGAGTCTGCGATCCTCGGGACTCTCAAGAGATATGTAAGTCGTTTTGCTATTGCAACTATTGGACTCCATATACTCGACTGGCTCGGGAAGTTACCAGATTTGCAGTTCGTTCGTGTGTGTATATATATATATATATATATATATATATATATATATATATATATATATACATATATAATCCTCGAGACTCTTACCAGTCGATATACACGACGAGAGACGATCTGTGCTGATCTACGGTTCGACTATCGTCGTTGTCCTCAACAACCTCTCGCGTTTCGTTGTCGTATATCGCATATATATACACCTGGATCACGATAGAGTCATACATAACTCTTGCAGCATCCATAATGCATTCACGATTCACGCAAAAAGTCCTGTAAGACCCCCTCCCTTCCCCTTCTTTTAGTGTTTAGTTTCGTTCGACACATGCACCGGCATCACCGGAACTTTCTCAGTCTTTCTCTTTATCTGTTTTATTTTTATTTATATGCATGATTTTTATTTTTTTTTACTGACTCTCGGCGAATAAGCAGTTGTCCGGGCTTGTCCAACTGTGTCCTTTTCTCTCTTGCTTTAGCCTCCTCCTCGCGTTTTGATTTATAACCAAGTCGAGTTGTTCTGACTTTAGTTAGAATACCGGTTGAGAATACGATGCTGTTCATTCATGGGTACTCACGAAGAGAACATATTCAGGGCTTTAAGGTTGAATCGTGAGGATCGATGTAATTGAATCGAGGAGGTACAAATATTACTTTGTACTCGAATAAAAAATAATAAATAAAAAAATAGATTCTTTTTATCTCAAAACTAAGTCGAGATCTGCTTCACTAACGCGTTTATTGAAAAATCATCATCAAAAGGATATATCCGGTCCCAAAAATTTCATAAATTACTACTAATACTACTTATATTAATTTATCATTATAAATTTCATATAAATATAGAAATAGCACAAGTAGATAAGATATATAGAGCGGAAAGTTTTGCCGATGTGTCCTAGTTTGTAACATCCAACAAATACAAATTACCCGCGGTGAAGCACGAACGTATGCCCACGATCGGTTGAACGTGAAAACATTTTTTTTTCTTCTTTTTTTTTTTATGAAATAAAAAAAAAGACAACTCGTGCATCGACGATTAAAATAGATTATTCTTGTCGTCGGAAATACGAGTTGTAGATCACTCGTTGAATGTTCATTGATCACCGTTTCATTCACAGTAAAAATAAATCTCAAGGTACATGAATGTAACCTATTTTCTTATTTATTTATATTTTTTAATTTGTCTGTATATACATATATATATATTTTTTGCTATCACTTTGTAAAACTTGAGTGTTCAACATCCATGTAATACAAAGAGATACTAAAATTACCATACAACGAGGCTCTAAACGAACCGGAAGAGAGACGCGCTGAATCTAAAATGCCCCGGGAAAATAACGAAACCTTAAGATATCTCTCGAGTATCGAAATGGTTCTTGGACTATTAACACTTGACTGACAAGAAACTGTCAGACAGAAAAGCCACCGATTCTCTACTATCCTCTTTTCATCTCTTTCTGTCTCATTGCGTTCCTCCTTTCGAGTCGGTTGGGAGGTGTCACGAAAATTACGAGTTTCAACGTCATTTATAACCACAGGAGGGATGGTCCGCGGAGAGTGAGAAAAACAGACGGTGAAGATTCTGTATGAGGCGCGGCATTCGAGAGTTTCGCGTCCGGTTGTCGTATATATACACACACACACACACACATATATATATATATATATATATGTACCGCGAATAAATTAACGAGAGGAGGATCTCGCCCCACACGCGCCAACTTCCTTCGCACCGCCACCTCGTAGCATCGACGGAGAGATCGAGAGAGAGAGAGAGAGAGAGGGAGTGAGAGAGAGAGAGAGAGAGAGAGAGAGAGAGAGAGAGAGAGAGAGAGAGAGAGAGAGAGAGAGAGAGAGTGAGAGAGTGAGAGAGAGAGAGAGAGAGAGAGAGAGAGAGAGAGAGAGAGAGAAAGAGAGGGAGAGAGAGAGAGCGAGCGCACATATACATATATACAAACGTCCCACGAACTCTCGACAACGATTTATCATTCCTGCTAGTCATAATTACCCGCATCGAGAGATCACCACCTGTATCTAATATACGGTACAATAATATATTATACAATATCCTATAGAAAGTAATTCTAATCTTCCAAAATATTCATGCAGACATGTGTTCGCGATACACACACAAACACACAGACACACACACATACATAATATATCTAATAGAATCTCTAGGATAATAGATAATAAATTGGAAGCGAGTCAAACAGCTGCCAATGATTTTACATACATTGGACGTTTCCTTTACTGTTTGTCTATCAAAAACGAGGAACCAATTTTGGCAGGGATTAATTTGTCCACCTGGTAGTCTCATCAATTATAAATCGTGTTTGAGCAATCATCACTTTGTCGAATGAAATATTATCTCTTGCAACTACAAATCAAATTATTATTTTTTTTTCTTTACGCTGACAGAGACGTGAGTTATTTTTCAACAAATTTAAATGAAAATAATTCTACATTTTGCTATTTTTCTTTTTGTTTTTTTTTTACATTCCTGAAATTTGTCCGAGACGGTTCAGTCATTATCTTTCTGATGAATACAAGTTTTGTATTACGAAGAAAAATATTAAACGAGGGAAGAAAATATTTGAGTGAAAATTCCAATGGAAAAATTACTTGAGCGCGTAAGTCAGACACGCATAAAATAATAACTAAATTATGACGAAAAGTTTGATGACCGATGATATCTTATATTTGCAATTCACGAGAATCATGCAAGATTGACTGATTGACAAAAGTTATCCAATAAAAATAATCGTTTACTATACACAAAAGACTGAATGTTACAAATGAAAATTAATGTGAAAAAGTCACAAAATGATAATAGCGATGGAATAAATTCAGGCTGGTTCAATTAAAAGTGTTTTCTATACACCGGGGACAAATATAATTTTAATTATTATCAAAATTTTCTTCATCAAAGTATCAACTTCACTGGTGGCCCGTCATAGCCTTTGATAATTATATCCAATTAATAAAAATGATTGAAAAATTAATTAAATTTTTTTTTCCCACGCTTAAAAATTCTTCATACCGTGGTGGTCTCAATTATTGATAACACATCGACTATGGTTTATATGTTCGATCGAAGTGAAAGCGTTGCGGTAAAAGAAGCTTATTATATATAGTCATGCATGTACATCCCAGAAACGGAAGTGAATGAGCTTGGCTAAAGAAATATACAAACTACATAAATAAACATACATATATATATATATATTATATATATTATATATATTATATATATATATATATATATATATATATATATATATATATATAATATATCAACTACATAAATACACATAGATATATATACAGTTATATATTCATCAAAAGTTGCTGGCTCGTTTTCACCGATTTAGGAAATTTTCGATCGTTTCCTCTATCCGCGTGAGATTCCCATTGAAAAGTGTCTTAAAAGCCACCGTAAATAGATTCAATACCATGCCCGTTTTCAATAGGGATGCTGGTCAAAGTATGTACATGAACGAAAGACGAAAGTACCTCCGGGGACGAAAAAGGCCGTCACTTTGCGTTGCAGGAAAGAGAAGCTGCTCTCGTCGTTGTCGTCGTCGTCGTCGTCTCCGTCGTCAGTCGTGGCAAAAGAGATCGACTTTTCGCGTGTGAAAATACAATTTGTCTACTATATAGCTAATATACCCGGTTCTCGTGTATATTACGCTCGCGTTCGCACGTTGAAAATCTTGGATATTCAGTGCACGGTTTAGCTCGTTCATGTATATAGCCAATATACATGTATAATACAACTAACCCTTACATGGACTTGATTATATATATATATGTGCTACTTCAAGCGTCCAAGTATGTGAGGATAAAAGGAGAGCGCTGGAATAAATAAAAAACACTTCGAGTACATATAGAACTCGCGGTAATGCGTATATTGTTGATGGCAATTGCAACAAAATTGCAACGCGTATGCAGCAATGATTCAAAATGATCATACGACAGTAGCCAAAATCATACACATATATAATAAATACGTTATTATATACATAATAAATACGTTATTATATACATAATAAATACGTTATTATATATATAATAAATACGTTATTATATATATAATAAATACGTTATTATATATATAATGTATATATTTTATTTATTTATTTTATTGTGTTTTCCAACGTATACCCTTGAGGGTTTTTACGTACCCTTCCCATTCCTATCACTCCCTACCCGCACTTCGCTGAGCTAACCTAACTTTCGGTGCGTCCGCAGCCGACTTAGCTACACTGTACCGCATTCGCCATGGGCACAGAAAAACTGCGGAAAACCTGTGTCGGTAAAGTAGGGCTCTCTCGGCAGAGTGTAGCGTTCCTACAAGAAATGACCAAATTCTGGGAATATGACCTCCCGCTCAGCGATTTGATGAGCCGGCCAGCACACGGTTAAGCGGTCACCGCACCAAGTACTGTCCGCGTCCAACGCTTCAGCACTTTGGTGACCTCCAGAGCAACACGCCGACCGCGCACCTGTCGCTGTCGGTTAATATATATATATATGTATACATATATGTATATATGTATATATATACTTGTGTATATACTAAAATCGTTTATGCAAGACGCAACTCCGTGTAATTTGTATCCCGGATGAATCTCGCAACTCGATCGTCGTACAATATTTATCATGTATTTATACATAATTACATGTATGTATGTATGCATGTACGTATAATTATGAGTGTGTGTGTGTGTGTGTATTCAGATAGCCACGGCGTTTCTACCGATCACAGAAACCGCGTGTGCTCGCGCTACGAACCGATCAGAGAGAAAGAGAAAGAGAAAGAAAAGGAGAGATCTCGAGCTCACTGGGTAATTAACGGGAATTAATTAGCGTCCGGAAAAAAGCACCGATCGCGACGATCGGTTATGCTCATTGCGAACGCCGCAGCAACGGATGAGAACACAGTTGTCCGGTTCATATACATGTATGCTTATATATATATATATATATATATATATATAAGTATATAAGTATATAAGGATCGATGAAACAAGACTGTCCTTTTGCTGTTCCTACTCGTAAGCTTGTAATGCCAGTGTAGCTTTCTGAATAAAAGACAAGTAGGAGAAAATTGTTCTGTCCCTGTTTGAAGTTTTTTTTTTCATCTCTGTGACGATTTGATAATGTGGAGCGAGCACAATTCGTTTATGGCAGAGTTTAGTATATATTATAGATATATATATATATATATATGCTTGGAGAAAGATTTACCGATGTCACGACAGATAGGTTGACATCGGGTGTTCGCTTCTTTTGCTGTATAGTTTGACAGAGGTATACCAGTACTAGGTACTTGCTGTATAAATATATATATATATATGTGTGTGTGTGTGGAACTAGTGAACTTTGTTATAATTGAAACCAGACAATTCAGGGATATAACAACTATTTTATATATATATATATATATATATATATATATATATATACATATATATACAGCTGCACGCGAAAGTCTTTTCCACGTTACTGATTTATCGAATTTATGTATCATATACGCCGATTGATTTTAGATTTCATCCACATGATCTCCGATGAAACTTTGCGCACGCTTTTTTTTTGCCTCCCGTAATATTATTTTTCAGTTTGCTAAAGTCACTTTTTATAAGAGACTCGTTGAACGTGGTGAATGGATTTTATTATATCGAATAAAGTATCGACGATTTCTCTGGACATTCTCACCATATTTTTCTTTTTTTTTTTATGTTGTACAAATTATGGAACACGATATAAAGTGTGCTTGAACAGTGAATTTCATGTTAACAATAATTAAAAAAAAAAGTAAAATAAACGAGTTTAATGATTTTATTACGTTTAATTAATTCCGATAAAACTCGAGTGATAATGAAAATAATATTTGTTTGTGTGTTATATATATGTTAACAATAATTTAAAAAAAAGTAAAATAAACGAGTTTACTGTTTTTATTACATTTAATAAATTCCGATAAAACTCGAGTGATAATGAAAATAATATTTGTTTGTGTGTTATATATATGTTAACAATAATTAAAAAAAAAAGTAAAATAAACGAGTTTAATGTTTTTATTACGTTTAATAAATTCCGATAAAACTCGAGTGATAATGAAAATAATATTTGTTTGTGTGTGTGTGTGTGTGTGATTGTGTTATAATTTCAGGTGATCTACGACTACCAGGTCCAGGCCCCGGACCGGTAAGATGCACCTTGAGAAAGCACAAACCTAATCGCAAGCCCCGAACGCCTTTTACAACTCAACAGCTGCTCTCGCTTGAGAAAAAATTTCGGGAAAAGCAATACCTCACGATAGCCGAGAGAGCCGAGTTCTCGTCGTCTCTTCATCTCACGGAAACGCAGGTAATTAAAAAAAAAACATTTATATATTTTATTGTAACTGTTCTTACCCTTCCAAAAATAATCACACCAGAGAGTCCAAAATTGGTCGGAATTATTTTATTAAATGTATATATATATATATATATAATTCATATAATTATAATTCATTCATTTTTATAGCAAGTATATATACTTGCTATAAAAATCAATGAATTTTAGTGTGAGCAAAATACTGTTAAAAAAATTGAAATAATAAAATTAATTTCATATTTTGTCTATCTTTGTTGCAAATATCGTCTTTTTGTTCATCAATTTTTCATCGAGTACGACTGAAATTTCAATAGAAGTGTCCATAATTGATAAAAATAATTTGTCAATGAATTCAATGAAAATAAATATTTTTTTCCCGTAGCCCTCGAGTGTTAATAAATGGCCTGGAAGTAATTTTAATTATTTTTTGGGACTCTCGATGTTGCATAAAAGCATTTGCGGAGAAGAATATTTGCAAGAGGGTGATATAGTTGGTAGTTTCTGTTATATGCGAATAATAAAGAGACCGTTATCACGAAGAGAGTACTCATCAGTGAGGGTAAAAGGAAAGTACAACAACGACGATGACGACGACGACGACGGCGACGACGATAATAGCGTGTCGGTGTACACTTTGCAGTTTCGTTACAATGCATCAGTCGTGAAATGAAGCTTCGCGTAGCATTCATTTGCCTAGATAAGCCCGCGGTGATCGGCTCACCCCAACCTTAAGACTATATATGTGGCCTTCCTCTCGTGTACATATATAGATATATTTAGTTTTTTTCTCATATACATACAAATATATATATATATAGTCTTTCTTATACGTATGCATACAGGTAGATAATGTGTATGTACTATATACTCAACATGTATATATATATATATATATATACATATACATACATATATATATATGCATACATATACACATATATATGTATGTATACGATCCCTTACACCTAATATAACGTGAGCAGGATATACAGAGTCCTCAAACACCCTCCGGACATAATTCACGCGACCGGACAAAGAGGCATGTCCACACTTTAAATCCTTATAGCCGCGGGGGTGGTCGGGCATAATATATATACTTGATTTCATTTCATTCCTTTCAAGTTCTTCCCCGTTTCAGTCACATTTCGCTCGTCTATACCATAAAACTGAATAAGATCTCACGAATCAGAAATTTTATTATCCTCATAAACATAACACACGCAAAAAAAAAAAAAAAAAACAATCCATCAATCCTCCAAATTTTTTACCACACGATCCTTCAATCTACGCGTCAATAACGAATTTTGTGCAAGAAAAAAATTGACCAAAAAAGGTTAAAAGTTGAAAAAAAAAAAATGAAAAAATTTACAAAATTAGCAATTAAAATCGAATCGTATCAGGAATAAACGAAAAAACACAAAATTTATACGAGATATCCTTTGCCCCTTTGAATCCATTAGTCACGAAAAATCTACCCAGTCAACAATCGCACTGTATGAGTCGATAACAATGATAAAATACGTACGTAACATATATATATATATATATGTATATTCGTATATATATATATATATATATACATACACACACACACACACACACACACACATATATATATATATATATATAGTTAAAGGTCCATTCGATTCACGATTTTATTGCCAGTGCACAAATCTGGCTGGGGATTCGAGCTCGCCATTAATCGTACACGCGAGTGCGAGAATTGGCGAAATAAAACGCGATCACTAGCTCGGGTACGAGTACCTACAGCGACGAAGCCACACAGTGAAACGATTGGAAAAAAAAAAAAAAAAAAAAAAAAAAAAAAAAAAAAAAAAAAATGCGTCTGGTATCGGTAGATATCTTGTCCGGGAAATCTCGCTTTTTCCATCTGGGGGTTTAGCGAACATTTTATCCCGCTCTTGGTATTATACATGGTGTATATATATATATACACGGGGCCCTATAAAACCTGCGAGGGGTAGAAAGAGTAAAGACATGTATATACAGCTATATAGTATCTCCCAGCAATGCCATATTACAGTGCAGTCGCGTATGCATCAAAAGAATTCGATATATATCTCGACTCTATCCCAAGAGATCGATTGCTAGCGCTGGTCAACTGGTCGGTCACGCCGCATATATATATATACATATATATATATATATATATATATCGATTTATGGCTACATATATACATATACATTGTCTATATGGACTAGCGATTGCTGTTGTCCAGTAGCAAAATAACAGCAACTGCAGTGGCAAAACGAGACACGTCTGTGTGACGTAATTTGCTTATTCAACATCGAACGTCCTATATATAGTAAAAAACGATACTTAACGAGTGTTAAACTCTTGTATAAAATCAATATCTATATCTATACACTATAAATTGTGTACGATCAACACGGCAAAGCAAGTGAGACGCGTGAATATTAGAAATGCTTAGAGATAGACGCCTTACGCGTTTACCAACCAGGAAAAGCAAAACTCTGCCGCGATACGAGAGACAGAGCCAGCCCGTCCGACGGGCAATTGACATTGCTGAATCGTAAATTTCAAAAGCCCCGTGGCCAAATTTTCGAGAAGCAGTTTTCACACGCTACTTACCCTTAAATTCTATACCTTTATATATGGGACATTCTGTACTAAAATTGGTCAATGGCGAATTCGGACAATTTTGAATTTAAAACACGATTGTTTTTTTTTTGTATTATTTTATGAGATCTAAGAGCCTACATTGAATCCCATCATGTCTCAATGAATTTTAGCCTACTTTGATTTATCCCATCATATCTCAATGAGTTTTATGTCTTTTAGTGCCTTTTAGACTTTGTGCCTAAAAGGTCGATTTGCCTTGAAATAATGTGAAAAATAAATGAATTATGATATTAAATGCTATTCAAATTCATTGCCAGTTATATTTAATTATCATTGTTTAAATTTCAGGAGATCTTAATTAAAAATGTAAAAAAAAATAAATGGCGTGGGTGTAAAAATTTCCGAGCGACTCCGAGCATTTCATTTTATTCAATTCGTACGAGAGAGAAAAATCATTTTTTGATTCTTCGGAGATTGAATTTGTCATTCGTGGGATCATAGTCTGTCGACAGGGTGAGTTCGACTCGTTCCGCGATGAATTCCGCAAAATGACGAGGTGAATTCCTAACGGTTTATAAAAGCAGCAGCAATAAAAGTAGAGCGACACTTGTAGGAAAACTGGCAATCCTCAATCGAGCGTTACGCTCATTAGCCATCGGGAGTAATTGCAGCAGCAATATATATATATATATATATATATATATATATATAGCGCCAATTCGTAATATTCCTTGAAACGATTAAATACTCAATCATGAATAAGGTAATACTAGATGGCCCATTAGGATGTGATTTAAGCATCAACTGTTGGTGCCTGAGAGTGTTGAAGCAACAACACTATAAATCACACTGAGAAAAAACGATTTACTCATAATTTGACCAGAATGTTATTTTAATGAAACAAAATTTATATTGAAATGATAAAAATTGGCCAATTGAGATGAAAATAATTTATATTAAATTTTAATGATTTTTTAATTAAATTAATTCAATTATGATAAACTTGTAATCAATTCGATTCAATTGAATGATTTTTTGTTACTGTTTTTTTTCGTCAATTTTTATTTTCAATTTGAATGAAATTTTCTTTAGATGTAATAAACTTTTTTTTCCTTGATTTTCATGGATATTTATATCCGTGCGTGGGTGAGGCCAGTGGCGCGGTAGTGGTCCAGCTGCATCCTCCATGGAGTCTCTTCCACGCCACGCGGACCGTATTGATTTCCACGCGGGGGCGGCTCTCTCTCTCTCTCTCTCTCTCTCTCGCGAGGATGCTGGCTCGCACATTCTCACACACATATAACTGTATAGTTTCTGATGGCTGAGCAAACGACCGACCCTTTTCACCTGTTCCTCTCGCGTACTATAATGGCGTCATTTGCTTTTTTAAATATTTCTCACAAAATTCGTGCTGATGTTAAGAAAAAAAAACAAAAAAATCTCAGTATGACTTTTAACTTCCATTTGTTTTTTTTTTTTTTTTTCTTCAAATTTGAATACGCCATATTATTCAGAATGTAAAGAAATACCAGAAAAAACAATATATTTCTTCTAAAATAAAATTTGATTTCGATGGCTCGTCACTATTTTTATCAGCATTTTGGAGCATTATAAAAACAATCCTTTATGTAGAGAGATACTATGAAATTATTTAAAAATCCTCCTCAATATGTTAAAAACAATATTCTTTCCCTCTCGTACAAATTTTTCCTACATGAACGAGTTAAAAAAAAAAAGGAAGAAATATTAATGAGTATACTTTGAAAGTAATTAAATTCGAATCATATTAATTAATGATTATTATTATTTAATTTTTTTCATACAGGATATGATTTGGATGTAAAATTACTCAATGAAATTCAAATGTATGTCCTGCTTGATTGCTTCAGGTGAAGATATGGTTTCAAAATCGTCGGGCAAAGGCGAAAAGACTTCAGGAGGCTGAGATCGAGAAGCTGAGATTATCAGCAAGGCCATTGTTGCATCCGAGCTTTGGAACGGGTCTAATGTTCTCGGGAGTCGGTCCACCGGGTACACCAGGAGTGCCTCCCTTCATAGCGGCGGCCATGGCGAGGCACACTCATGCCGCAGCGACGGCGGCCATGTTTATGGGACCACCGGGACATCGTCCTTAATAAGGATCGGATCAAAACCTCTCGATCATCTGGTATGAACTCTGGTGTTGATGATAAATAAATAAAACGAAGTGACCCCACCAAAAATCAAGAAATTCCAGTATCGACTTCCGGTTTCAAAAAGAAACAAAAAAAAAAAAAAAAATTCCCGTAAACTGTGAAAACGTTTACAAGAAAGATCCTTGTGAACTTGATCTCAAAAGACAAGACGTATTTTCGATGTAAATAATGTAAATAGAATAATAATAACAATAATAATAGTAATAATAATAATAATAATAACAATAATTGATAAATGAGCCGCCGAAATGTTTATCGAAACGTGGTGGGAGAAAAACGATTGATTGATTGACCTTTTATTGAATGATCGTCCCTATATATATATATATACATCGTGGTAATTCAAGCATGGAAGCCATCTGGTGGCAAAAAATCAAAGTATCGCCACCAGCGCCCTCCGGCGGCCGTCATTTGAACGATTGCACAAAAAAGCCATACGCCATAATCGTCTCAATAAATTACCAATCATTTCATCATTTTTTTTTTTTCAAACGAGGTAATTAATAATGTACCTCGAGACATGTAATATAATACAAAAGTGCAGCATTCACATGAGACGAAATTGTGTAAATATATTTGAAAGTTACGAGAGAAAGAAGAAAAGAAAATATAAGATTTTTTTTTTTTGCTCGATACACTCCTCCTTGATTCTCTTTTGACTTTTAATTCACAAAAGACATTAAATGAGTTATCAATTTAATTGATTTGAACAATTGATTGATTTCTTGTGACAATTGCTCATATTTCTCGATACGAACCTGCAGGCCCAACTCGTTAACGCATTTTTCATGCTCATCTTTATTTGTTTAATTGCAAGAATTGTTAACGCGATAGGTTAACGCGATAGAAATAACACGCGTGTTGATTATTTTTTTTTGTTTTTCCCTCGACAATATCGATATACGACGCGTTTTGCAATGGGCGAGCCCTCTTGGTCGGCTCTGGTCGTGCGCCATGCAGGCCGCACGCGCAAATTAATTACGTGCAATATCTTATCGCACGCATTAATCGGCTGGCAACTGCGTGTACGATATGTTGCCACCTTTATAAGTGTATATATATATATATATATATATATATACACACAAAGTTGGAGGGCACGATATTTTGCCGCCGGGCGCCGTTGACTTTCCTACTGGGCGTTTTATCTCATCCTTTTCATCGAGAGAGAGAGGGAGAGAGAGAGAGAGAGAGAGAGAGAGAGAGCAAAAGAGCCTGAGAGATACGCAAACACAACGTTATATAGATAGCGTCGTTAACGGTCGATTGATTAAAACTCTCCACGCCCCCAGGGGTCATATAAAAATGTACATCGTCGCCTACGTATAAATGCAATCCGTTTTGGAAGGGGATAAAAGTGACAAATATGTAAATTAGCAAACACGCGCGGTTATCAAAATTCCTAGAAAGATTATTATTTACGAGAATTAAAAAAAAAAAAGAAAAAAAACATCGATCCTAGGATTGTCAACTTAACAATATCGATAAATTCATTGAATATTCATTGGTCAAAATGATCAAAATATATATGATAAAATTATTAGAAAATTTATCAAATGATTTTTCGTCCTTTTCCCGAATTCGAATTTACGTAGTAATGAGAATAGATCAAGAATTAAAAATTCTTTGAATATTTTTATTCAATTGGCAATTTTATAGATTCGATTAAACAGAGTTCAGGGAGGAGAATGAGCAAAGCAACGACAAAATGGTGATTGTAAACAAAATTGAAGAAAAACGTTGACGTTTCTCCGAGCGTTTGTCGAAATAAATATCTGGGCAGTTAAACTTCTGTATGCCCAGTCTGTATAAATGTAATAGGATAATTTATCCATGGAAGTACGTTAGAGCGCGAAATAAATTGCGATTTCAATATTTAAACGAAAGTTATATGAAAAAAAAAAAAAAAAAAAAAAAAAAAAAAAAACGTTCAATTTTTTTATTCAATAATTTATATCCATTTAATTTTTTTTATTCTTCTCTTTTTAAATTATTAATCATTAAATAAAATTTATTTCATCGAAAGAGATATATTTTTTATCGAGGTAAGTTTTTTTGATAACTCGCCCAGCGTGTGATAATTATATGTGATATATATTTTCTCTCAATAGTTCTCATATTCCTATGTCATCGTTTAAATAATTTGCCACTATTTTACAACTCGACACAAGTGACCTTTTGATTATGGTAAGTATACAACATCGTAATGTATAATCTATACGGTACTATTACGTGAAACTTTTCCGATACGAGACTTCTCCTCACAATTGCCCCCCTATACACGATATGTATGCTCGAGAGATATTCGCGAACTCGTGCCAGTCTCTCGGCAGCCATTATACTGTTCTCTCCAACAAAATGGTACATATATATATTTATATATATATACGTACAATACACGCACACACATACATATACATATATATACACATACATATACATATATATACACACACACATATATATATATATATATATGTATGTGTGTAGAAATAAGCCTACTCTCGTCACGATTGATCTATCGGTGGGCCATTATTGTCGACCTTTTCGCTACTTCACCCATATATTCCATGCAATACCACAGCAACCCTTATCGACACAACGAGAAATGATCCATTGTCTCTATAGATGTGAAAATGACTTTTCGCTCATACATACAGATCTGTAGTCTGTAATAGCAGTTTGAACTTTGGTACTATATCTATATGTGTCAAAAGGATTGCATTGTAAATTATATTAAATGTTTAAATCGATTAATAAAATTACAATTCATTAATTAATTAATATTTTATTCAATTAATTAATTGAATTATGATTAATTCATTACTAAATTGTATAATTTAGAGTCGTCGGATGTGTCGATACGAACGTTCAAGAATTTCTTTTTTTTTTTTTTAAGTATCCAAAGAGTATACGATGAGGAGTTCATAAATATGCGTGCCAATGATGGATGAAGCCGTTTCGCGCACTTTGGTAATTAAAAATATGTTAATTTGTCCTCGCAATCCGCTAATTGGTTATTGACGATTTTTTTTTCTTTTTTTTTTTTTTAAATCGTGAGGGATCGTGATGAGAGCAGAGAAAAAAAGCATGGAGCTATATATATATATATATATATACAGAAACGTGTGTGATGGCAACCTGCTGATTTATGGACGAGTCATCGAAGTGAAGGCGTCTCATTCCAAAGAAGCTAATTATAAAATATCTATGAGATTCGTGCGTTCTCACTTTCTATATATAATTTTTTCTCCTTGTCCTCACATATACAATTGCGCTGATGATGTTGAAATTTTCTTGCCATATATTTTCAATATTCATTAAAATAATTAATAAATATTTTTTATTAAATTTTAACCCAAAGTTCCACGTTATTTTTTTTTTTTTACTTTCATAAAAATAAATAACGAATTCCAAATGCATTTTTCTCGATGCACCAGCGATATTTTTTATCTCAAAAATGCATTTGCCAAAGTTTTTCAAATAAAAATCCACATATATCATACATTGAAGATTTTTAATGTAATCTCTCTTTTCGAACCAACACGAGTCTCTCAAGAGCTCTTCACCCCTAAGTACGTCACGAGGACTTGACGTATGAAAGAAATAATAATAATTTTATGTCCCAGGTCCATTATACGTTAACCTCTTGAGATTTTCACCGTTAAATGCCGTTAAAGGACCAACAATATGCCAACTACAGATATAGACATTGTACTAAATAATAATAATAATAATAATAATAATAATAACAATATTTGAATAAAAAGTTCGAAGCGCCTGGCGCGTTCTTTTCCTTTCCATTCTACTTATCCTCTACCTCCTCCCTCCAACTCTTTCTTCAAAGTACATACATTCATATATATATATGTATATATATATATATATATATATATATATATATAACACACAAACGCTCCGTTCAAGAGAATCGTGAGTGCACGTTATATGAGCTTCTCTGCCTTATATGAAATTTATGTACGCGCATCGGCGAGTGCACGTAAAATGTGAAAGAGGGCGAGAGGGAGAGAGAGAGAGAAAGGACGAAACGTCGTATGCTGTGGGCGACGAGAACAGGCGATAGAGAGAGTCCTATAACCACGCTCACTGACAATTAATTAAAGAATAATTTCTTGTCTTTGCGATATACCGTGAAGTACAACACACCCATATATATATGTATATTGTACACATTCATATTATATATATATATATATAGATATATATATACATAGGGCCGAGAAGCGCGGTGCAGTTGGCGGCCAATTATGCCAGGAGACGAGAATGGAATACCAAACAGCACCCAAGGAGCCACGAAGAGCGAGTATAATAGCTATATATCTATATAAGTCACGTGACGGTAAGTCCTAATATATATAAGCCATCTTGAAAATGTGGATAAGGTGAAGGAAGACGAGAAAGAGGAAGAAAAGGCAAAGAAGAGCTGCAACGTGGCGCCGTAAATTTTCTGTGCACTCATACAAACATATATATATATATATATATATATGCATATCTACACTTTGGAGATTTTGGGATAATTCGAGCATGACCCTCATAACGTCAATAAAATAATAAAAAATATGTGCCATGATTTTTTTTTTAAATAAAAAAAAAATGACACAGCACACAGTATAAAATTTCTGATAAATTAATCATTTGGATCTAACAAGATTAACTGATTGGAAGTTGGAAAAAATTTGAAAAGTGAAAGAGAAAAAATTAATAAAAAGATGTAGAATTTAATTTTGGGTCATGAAGCCATTGAGATAAGGTTCAAGGTATAACTTTAATCGATGCTATACTGATGCGAAACGATTCTCATCCTCCACTTTAACATACAGTACAACTTTTTTCGGTTATATACATATATACATATATATATATATAAATTGAATGCGGACACGCTTAAGACACAGCAGACTGTGGAGGAGAATGAGAAAAGAAGGTGGAAAGAGATCCCTGAAGAAAAAGAACGGGGGTGAATAAAATTCACGGTTAACGCGTGTGCATCGAAAATATAGTGAAAGAGAGAGAGAGAGAGAGAGAGAGAGAGAGAGAGAGAGAGAGGTCTCTCTTACTCCTTCGTACGGTCCTCATACGGTTTTATCCAAATTAATTGGTCATAAATTAAAGTTGCTGGGCGGCGGCGCATTCTCTCTCTCTCTCTCTCTCTCTCTCTCTCTCTCTCTCTCTCTCTCTCTCTCTCTCTCGCTCGCTTTGGGTCTCGATTGGTTCCTGTGTGATCGAAGTAAGATGGAGGCACTTTGAGAGGGTGAAAGAGAGAGAGAGAGAGAGAAGAAAAGGCTCGAAAAGGCAAAAGACGAGAGCGTCGAAAGAAAGTATAAGAAAGACGAGCTTATCGCCAAGAAATGAATCGAGAGAGGATAAAACTTGGAGAGTGAAACAAAATGAGAGGAAGTGAGACAAATAGCCTGAATGGATAAGAAAAGGAAGGTGAGAGAGAGAGTGAGAGTGAGAGGGAGAAAAGACGCCTGGTAAATGTAAAAAGGGCGTATTTCACCTAATTTACCATGTATGGGTTTTAAGCCCTTTGGACTTTTATCGTTCGATATATGTATATGTATATATGTATATATATGTATATATATATATATATATATATATATATATATATATATATATGATAACTCGCCAACAGACTGGGACAGCATTAAACCCGTGCGTGGACTCGACAGAGTATCGTGGAAGGGTTAGAAGAGGGGGAGGGGATACCAGTAGCGCATCGACACGCCATTATGTGGCGGCTGGGACTAATTTATACAAGCGAGAAAGACGAGGAGTGCCGCGTAAAGTCCTCTCTCGAACGTTTGGGAACGAGAGAGAGAGAGAGAGTTTATATATTACTTGAGTGAACGAACGGAGGAAATACAAGAGACGAGAGAGAGAGAAGAATTCGAAAGGAGCGAGTGAGAAAGACATAGAATCCCTAATTGGAAGCCAGCCACTGTTTCGCGGTGTGTAACGATGCTCGAATTCATGTCGCAGCGCGGAATTAAGCCGACTATGGTGCTGAGCCTCTCTTGCTCTTCTCTGGTATGTTTGCGGGTGTATAAGTGCATATATATATATATATATATATATATATATATATATATATATATATATATAACTATATATATATATATATATATCGATATGACAGCGGAGGAAAGGGGAAAGAGAAGGCAAAACCCTCATTTATACCTTTCGGTTTAGTACATATAAATATGCATCGGAGTATAACTTGGGGCTGTCACTCCGCCATCATATAATCAGTATAATCACCCTGCGATCAGTGAGACAAGATAATACAGCACCTACTCGTAATCTCGTAAATAATATTATTAAGGTCTGAGGAACAAAAAAAAAATGAATTTGACGACAACACATATATATATATATATATTGTATATAAAAAATAAAAAATAAATTAATACGGATAAAAACAAATAATGTGCAACGATTCTTATTTTGCGAATTTATGAGGTAGAACGACAAAAGAAAACTCAACAACAAAAAATACACATTACTATAGAATGTAATTTTGAAAAATTATTTTTTTTACATAAATTTAAGGTTTTTGTTAATTATTTAGACTTTTTGGTTGTAAAATTAATTGTTAACCATCGAGAAGAAAAGCCTAGGCAATGTCAGAAGCAATTATTTTGGTGTAAAAAGGACTATCGGTCTTTTGCAGGACATATATAGATAGATGGATAGACAGGGAGCGAGAGAGAGAGAGAGAGAGAGAGAGAGAGAGAGAGAGAGAGAGAGAGAGAGAGAGAGAGAGAGAGAGAGGGAGAGAGAGACAGACAGAGACAGAGAGAGAGACAGAGAGCGAGAGAGAGAGAGACAGAGAGCGAGAGAGAGAGAGACAGAGAGCGAGAGAGAGAGAGAGAGAGAGAGAGAGAGAGAGAGAGAAATGTTCCTAAACATACA
>OY769904.1:23729359-23929359 GCA_963669185.1 Dyspetes luteomarginatus
TCTCATTCGGCCATCAATTTGCCCATAAAATTCGTTCGAAGATAACCAAGGAAAAGGATAAGAAAATGATTTTGAAAAAATGACCAAATTTCCAAAGATTTACCAATTAAAAGCCATTAAAAAATAATTTCGATGTCTGCCCATTGAAATAAATTATTTTCCACGCACTTGGAAAAATATCCAACCGCGACGAGAATAAAAATGACGAAGAAAATATTCCGATTTTTTTGTTTTGTTTTCTAAGATATAAATAAGTTTTTACCAACTAATGACGAGTTGTATATGATCATTGATAAGGATGATGAAACAAAAAGAAATTTTCAAGCCTGAATAAATACCGGAAATGAGATTTGCTAATTATCGAAATTAACTTGTCCATGTGGTACATTAGATATACAGCATTAAAGAATCTATATATATATATATATATGTTAGTATCAATCTATAATTATGCATGAAATTCCGATAATAATCGGATCATGGTATGGTGGAACGACCAAGTGGTGGTCAAGAGATCGCACGCGAACGTTTACTTTTGAGTATATATATTTTGCATTAAAAGATATACCAACTCTCATATGTTAACGTATATATATATATATATAAATGGGTGTGTGTGTGTGTGTGTGTGCATAAAACGTGCGGAATTCTCTCAAGAAAATTGAGAACTCGACGTCGAACGATTGAGTATATGGCTCTCTCTCTCTCTCGTGAGCTTAGCCACGAAATGGTAGTATAAAACGTTTAATGGACGTTCTCGCTTTGGTTACCCTTGTGGGAAAGCGGTGGCAAAAATTCCACTCTTATCTCGACTGATGAAGTAGAAATTAGTAGTCGCTACCGTACACAGGCCGCTCCCGGGATTTACCCACACACACACACACACACACACACACACACGCGCAACATACCTGAGGATTTATACGTATAAATACGCAAGAAAGATAGTGACGAGAATGGTGAAATGGAGAAACACGAAGAACCTGATCGGGCCAGATTTTATTACATATGGAAGGCATCGTTCGAATTGCTAACAATTCGAAATAATTTTGTTTGCGAAATAATTCTGGATAATTATATCCAGAGAAAAATAAATGTGATATTTGATAATGATTATTATTATGATATTTAATAATGATTATTATTTCGAATTGCTAAAAATTCGAAATAATTTTGTTTGCGAAATAATTCTGGATAATTATATCCAGAGAAAAATAAATGGGATATTTAATAATGATTATTATTTCGAATTGCTAACAATTCGAAATAATTTTGTTTGCGAAATAATTCTGGATAATTATATGCAGAGAAAAATAAATGTGATATTTAATAATGATTATTATTATGATATTTAATAATGATTATTATTTCGAATTGCTAACAATTCGAAATAATTTTGTTTGCGAAATAATTCTGGATAATTATATGCAGAGAAAAATAAATGTGATATTTGATAATGATTATTTAATATTTATATTTTATATATTTTTTTCATATTGGAAATAACGATAAGTACGGGGTTAGCGCTCGTTTTTGTAATGTCAATCACCGATGGATAGACAATTTTGTATTGGGTAGTGAATTAAATTTTTTTTTTTTAAAGTATAAATCTCTCTCGAGCCTAAAAAATGTCGATTTTGCTTGCTCGTAAAGAATTTCGTTGTGAAAAAAAAAAAAAAAGAAAAAGTTTTTCAGTTTTTAAGCCCAGCAGAGTACTGAAAATATTTGAAAAACTTGAAAAATCGTATTTGATTTACTATTCATGATCGAATTGCAGTAAAAAAAAAATAATAATAATAAATTGATTAATAATTGTTGGAAAAAAAAAAACAAGTGTAAATTTTTTTTCTTAATGGGGTAATCGATGTATGAGAGACGAGGTGTTTTCTCTCTTTGTCAAACAGGCGCACGTCCGACAGAGCACCCTGCTGGGTTCGAGAAAAGAGCGAGCGGCATTCGAACAACCGTAAGTGTTGAATTCTCGGTCGTTGTTAAGTAAATTGGGTCCCAACCGGTTTCTTATTTCGTGGCCACTGTCTTACTCGGTCGTGTACAATCGACGAGAACGACGACGTCCACGACGACGACGACGACGACGACGACGACGAGGCGTTTTCGCCCCACCTTGTGTGCTCTTTCCGCGGGTCGCGCCGCGAGACCACGAATGAGATTTACCTCGAGAGACTTCCATTCTCACTATTGCACTATTCCAATTTCTTATTCTCCTTTTCACGCCCGATTTAGCAATTTATTTATTTTTTCACTCGTAAAAAAATCCACCGACACCGAATTTACAACATAAGAATAAATATTTTTTTCTACCATTTATTCATCCAAATCCATAAAATATTCATGAAAAAAAAAATCATTTATAATCATTTTGTTATAATAAAAATTTTAACTTGAAGATTTCACTTATTATGTATTTCGGTGAGAAAAGAGGCTAAGAATGAGTGAAAAAAAAAATAATTGCCTCCATCTCTGGCATCCCCAGAGTATATATAGCACCGAAAGATCTCGTGGGTAGATCGAGATCGACTTCCATTCTCACCTCGAAAGACTTCCATTCTCACTATTGCACTATTCCAATTTCTCATTCTCCTTTTCACGCCCGATTCAGTAATTTATTTAATTTTTCACTCGTAGAAAAATCCACCGACACACATCTCGAATAATGTTCAAATAAACAATAAAATATAATTGACCAATAAAAAATTATAATCATATATAAAAAGTAAAATGAATAACAAAATTTACAACGTAAGAATAAATATTTTTTTCTACCATTTATTCATCCAAATCCATCAAATATTCATTTAAAAAAAACATTTATAATCATTTTGTTATAATAAAAATTTTAATTTTATTTAAAAGAAAATTTCACTTATTATGTATTTCGGTGAGAAAAAAGGCTAAGAATGAGTGAAAAAAAAATAATTGTCTCCATCTCTGTGGCATCCCCAGAGTATATATAGCATATCGAAAGATCTCGTGGGTAGATATACCCTTGGTTTTTTGTCAATTTATAAAGATTTATACTCGTGGCATGGTGGGCGAACTCGTGCCTCTCGATTCTCTCTTTCTCTCCTCCTCCTCCTCCTCCTCCTCCTCCTCCCCCCCCCCACCACCTCTTTCTCTGTAACCACTCGTAATTTTTATCCCTCGCAAAATGTTTCCTCCTCTCGATTCAAAGGGTGGTCTCGTGCCAGAGTATATAACGATCGAGAATGTGCGAGCATCATTAACTAGAGTTGGTAAGACGTACAAATCTATCATAACATTTAAATGATAAAACATAAGATCGATCGATAATTATTTTGGATTTTTTGGGCCTTTTGGAATATCGTTGTCAGTCGTTGAAAATGAAAAATATTGACGATAAGAATACTAAACGATTTGTAAATATATAAAATTATTCTCGAGTGTCTTTTGTAAATCGTGAAAAAAGTTGATGTAATTTTCATTGAGGGTGATTGATTGGCCATTCATACTAATCAAATCAACGAACAGATAATTAATTAAATAAATTAATTAATCGATCGATCGATCGATCAATCAATCAATCAATCAATATCAGAAAATAGTATAGATAAAAGTCAGTACATAAATATTGAATAAACAAATAAATGAATGAAAATATAGATCGTAAAAAAAAATGAAACTACCAGTTGGCGAGATTAAGAGAGGATCAAGAAAGAGAAAGGGAGAAAGAGAGAGAGCACCTTAATGATATTGTAGCCGATGCGACCGCGCGCAGCCTGCCTCTAATTGCACCAATGAAGCGGCCATGTTATATAGCAGAGACGGGGGTGGAAGAGCTCAAAGAGAAGGATGGACCAGGCGCGCGACACAAGGGGGTCGAATGATATACCTATATAGGTATACATGCGTGTATATAAAAGCGGATCGCGCGAGAAAGATCGAGGACAAGAGTATATAGGATGGTCGTCGTAGTTGAGAGGATAAGAGAGAGAGAGAGACAGAGAGAACAAAAATTGTAAAGAAATGAATGAGGAAGAGAGAGAGAGAGAGAGAGAGAGAGGAGAAGAGAAACGATCACCGTTTAACTACCTCGATTCCTCTCGCTCGTTAAGAAAAAAAGGGCAAGAGAGAGAGAGAGAGAGAGACGAGATCGAGAGAGCTGCCGAATCGAAGCAAATGAGTGGAAAAAGGATGCTCGACGATCGAAAAGACGAGGAGAGGAAGTGAGAGCGAGAAGTGAGGAGTGAAAGAAACGAGAGGAAGGAGAGATCGAAGAAGAAGTGAAGGCGAAATGGCAGGGACAGAGGGAGAAGACACGAGAGTATCGTCTCGTGGCAAAAACTTGAAAATTGCAGCAGCATGGCGGTCGCGAATCGGTAGCAATTATTGTCGAAAGGGAGGAGACACGCGAATGTGAATCGCGTCACACTGGATGTCAATATATTTATGGATATAATTAAATGTCTCTGTGTGTGTGTGTGTGTGTGTGTATCAGTCTCAATTTTAAAATGATTGTCATCTCCATCAATATGGACCGAATCAAATAATAATTTATTCGATTATATTTCAGTTAAAGGGCCAAAAAAATAATTTACACACAAGCAAATTAATCAATTTAACTTTATATATTTCTACCAATATAAATTTTTATCAAAATTCAATCGATTAATTGAGTTAAACAAATTGAATTAATAAAATAACGAATTTTTTAAATAAATCGACGAGAGAAATTAAAAAAAAAAAAATCGATATCGGAGCAATATTCGATTTCATTCGATTTTCAATCAAACGAAAAGTTCGCTCAATTCGCTCACTAAAAATTGAAAATAAAATCATTGTGATAATCCAATCATCACGTGCGCAACTCAATTATAAGAATTCTTTTCATTTTGCTGAGAATGTGTATAAATTCGTTTCTCCCTGTCGTTATTATGCAATAGGACGATGAAAAGAATAATGCAAGAGAGAGAGAGAGAGAGAGAGAGAGAGAGAGAGCGAACAGGGGAGGAAATACTTATCGCAAAGTGCTTACAAGAGTCGTTCGGTATACTTATTGTTGAGTGACGCTTTCATTTTTTTTTTTTTCTCGGACATTTCCATTGTCGTAGTCGTCGCCGACGACGATGTCAACGTCGTCGTCGGTCGCCATGGAACGTCAGAGTCATAATCATTGCCGCTTTTCAGTACGACCCGACAACATCCCCTCTTTATCCTCTTGGCCGCCGCTAGAGGGCGCGCGCGTGCGTTTGTCAGGCTTCGTTATATTAACTAGGGATGAAATATACATATATATATATATATATATATATATATATATATATATATACATATACATATATATACATATATATATATCTATATATTCGCGAGCTTTGACGCGAACACCGGGGAGGCCGCCACCCTTCCGAGCTCTCGGACAGTTGGAGAGGGATGAATTTAACGTGTGGGAGGGTAGTTGGTCGGAGGGTTGCTCCACTTGGCGCACGCGTAACCGCTGCCAGTCAATATTAACCGCGACTCTGGCATGCTTCGCTTTCTTCCTCGTCGTGAGTTCACCCCCCCCCCCCCCCCCCCCCACCGGACCTGTCCCACCCCCTCCCTCCAACTACCCCTCGTCGACGTCACCGTCGCATCTATATGTACTCAGCAGAGAGACGGACTACGGAACGAACCCCCCACCCCTCCAAGGCATATATATATATATATATATATATATATATATATATATATATATATATAGGGAATGAGACTGAAAGCCAAACGAAAGAATAATCCATAGTGCCAGCGAGAAGAAAATAAAAATCACGCAAAAACTCAATGCTTTTTGTAGGGAGGAGCTCGATGGATAAATATGCAAATGACCATCGAATTGAGCAAAGTGAGAGATGTTATAAAATAAAAATTTCGAGGCATGAAAATTGTCTGAAATGGGCGGAATTCCAGGCCATAAATGGATTTGTTTTTTTATTTCTTCGAGATAAAAGTAATAATGAAGGATGAAAAATTTCATTAGTAATATGGATTAAAATAATTAATGAAATTTTTAATAATTTTTCATCGAGGAATAAATGAATTATTAATTTATTTCTCGGTTATATAAATAACGAATTCGTTAAAATTTGTAATAAATTAAATCGTACAAATTTATAAATTATATAAATTATTTCCAAGTGTTTCACTAATTCGGAGAATTTAAGTTTCATGAAAAAAAGAAAAAAAAAAATTTGACCACTAAATGTGCCTGGTGAGGGATTGAAAAATAGAAAAAAAAAATTGCAAAAAGCTCCCGCAATGAAAGTATGAAATTTATCGAGTTCGAGAATATATCCTCGCGCACCCTCTCTAGCCAAACGTACATGTATAATAATCGAATTGAGTAGAGTGAGAGATGTTATAAAATAAAAATTTCGAGGTATTAAAATTGTCTGAATTGGCGGAATTCCAGGCTATAAATGGATTTGTTTTTTTATTTCTTCGAGATAAAAGTAATAATGAAGGATGAAAAATTTCATTAGTAATATGGATTAAAATAATTAATGAAATTTTTAATAATTTTTCATCGAGGAATAAATGAATTATTAATTTATTTCTCGGTTATATAAATAACGAATTCGTTAAAATTTGTAATAAATTAAATCGTACAAATTTATAAATTATATAAATTATTTCCAAGTGTTTCATTAATTCGGAGAATTTAAGTTTCATGAAAAAAAGAAAAAAAAAATTGCAAAAAGCTCCCGCAATGAAAGTATGAAATTTATCGAGTTCGAGAATATAGCCGCGCGTACCCTCTATAGCCAAACGTACATGTATAATAATCGAATTGAGTAAAGTGAGAGATGTTATAAAATAAAAATTTCGAGGCATGAAAATTTCCAGGCTATAAATGGATTTGTTTTTTTTTTTTTATTTCTTCGAGTTAAAAGTAATAATGAAGGATGAAAAATTTCATTAGTAATATGGATTAAAATAATTAATGAAATTTTTAATAATTTTTCATCGAGGAATAAATGAATTATTAATTTATTTCTCGGTTATATAAATAACGAATTCGTTAAAATTTGTAATAAATTAAATCGTACAAATTTATAGATTATATAAATTATTTCCAAGTGTTTCATTAATTCGGAGAATTTAAGTTTCATGAAAAAAAGAAAAAAAAAATTGCAAAAAGCTCCCGCAATGAAAGTATGAAATTTATCGAGTTCGAGAATATATCCTCGCGCACCCTCTATAGCCAAACGTACATGTATAATAATAAGCCACGCATAGTTGGGTATAATAATGCTCGTGTCCTCCCAGTGAGTTAGACAGAGCACGGGAGATGGAGTGAAAGCGTCAACTGTTGGATGACAACTTCTCATTGTCGACGTATTCAAAACCGTCGACGTTCTGACGCGGCTCATTGTTTAATTAAACTACAAATGGTCGTGCGCGTCGCTTGTCATTGCCCACACTCAAGAGCGCAAGGAGGTGGGGGGAGGGGGGAGCGTTTATATTCATCAACTGCAATGTGGAAGCTTGGAAAATCCCAGGAACGATAAATGTATACATATATATCATTTACCCTAAATTTATAAGGGCGTATCGAGTCTGTATAAGCGTAGCTGGAATGGCTTTTTTAGTGTCATAGGTCATCGATATCAAGAGACGCCGCAGCGTCTCGACGCCAAGTAATTAAAAGAATGTATATATATATATATATATATTTTTTTTTTTCCATATGTACATATGGAAGTGTATATGCCCAAGGATCTGAATACGAACTGTTATTGCGTCAACAATTTGAGAGCAAGAAAGCCAACTCACCGCAGAGACCTCGCACGATACATAATCCGAAAGAGCTTAATTTCTTGGCCACCTATATTGGCAGTATTTGTTTTACCAATTTTCTCAAGTCAGAAAAATATGAAAACATGCCAGTGACTGATTTTTTTCATCCCTTTGAATAGCCAATTACTCAACCCTTTATTTTACCTAGCCATATATATAACGAATTGTTCTCGTGGGCTTCGTGCATTTATATATGTAACTGTGTGTGAATTTACGAATTGTTCTCGTGCATTTATATATATATATATAAATGCACGAGAACAATTCGTAAATTCACACACAGTTACATATGTGCATATATATTTATATAGATATATATATAGCATGCTCGGCGGAAATTCTAAAACACACACGAGGACACACGTATACGAACACGCGATTCGCGGACATGACATGTCTGATAGGACTGTCGGCAATAACGCGCCACAGTTAATTACGAACGCGAATTAATGCACGCGAGAGCAGAAATGTCGCGAGAGAAAGAGAGAGAGAGAGAGAGAGAGAGAAAGTTCCAGTACAGAGGAGAGACGGCAAATAAGTATAGAAACGTCGAGAAATGGCGAGCCATCAATATCTAGCTAATATACACATTCTGTGTATGTCGTTAGTGTGTTATAACGGGTGTGTCATGTGTAAAAGTTTCCATGTGCCATGTCAAATAATGTATCGCTATTCTACACGGAGAGAAAAAAAAACAAAAAAATATTCCGCAGACTCGGCTGATATTGCGATGAATGATGTGCGAAAAATTTCAAACGTTTGAGAAAATAATTTATTTCTATCATTATGGGTAAACTATTTATAAATTTTTTAAACTATTTATAAATTTTTTGAAGATGATCGTAATTTTTTTCATTTTGTCCTCAAATCACCATCCATGTCTTGAGTATATTCTTTGTTTTTTTTTCTCCGTGTAAAAAAAAATAAAAATGGAATACATCGTTGATATATTCGAGAGTGAATATGAGGGAAAATTTAATTGGAGGAATTTTCGGGCATCAAGACTTTTCGAAATAATTTTATTTTGCCTTTAAGTAATTCCTTCGTGACGTTTCGCCTAACTCATTGCAAAGCAATGATAATGTTCATTTTATTAATCTGATGAAAAATGCTCGTGCATAGAAACGATGAGATTATTTTTTGGGATAAAAATGAGTCACCCAGTGTCTCGCCGTTATACAATGTGACAAATTAAGTATTATTAAAAAATTATTATTACATGAATATCTAAAAAGATTATTATTATTTAAATATGTTCATTTTATTAATCTGATGAAAAATGCTCTTGCATAGAAGCGATGAGATTATTTTTTGGGATAAAAATGAGTCACCCAGTGTCTCGCCGTTATACAATGTGACAAATTAAATATCGTTAAAAAATGATTATTACTTGAATATCATTAAAAAATTATTATTACATGAATATCTAAAAAGATTATTATTATTTAAATATGTTCATTTTATTAATCTGATGAAAAATGCTCTTGCATAGAAACGATGAGATTATTTTTTGGGATAAAAATGAGTCACCCAGTGTCTCGCCGTTATACAATGTGACAAATTAAATCTCATTAAAAAATTATTATTATTACTTGAATATCTAAAGAGATTATTATTATTTAAATATGTAAAGATTTTTTTTTTTATCTAGTTCTGTCTTTATATCAATCGATACTTTTTTTTCAGCTTTTATTTAAAATAAAGAAAAAAACTATTCAACGTTTGACTAGATTATTTCAGCAGGACCAAATTTTGATCTCATGGGTTTACTGAACATATTATGAATATATAAAATTTCTATTAAAATGCATTTTGCATAAAAATTTTTTTTAGCCATTTGCTGAGGACATGAGTAAACGATAAAACCCACAAGCCCTGGCCATTGGATTCTCAGCTGCAGATATAGCTGTCGCGTCCTAATTCTCTCGATCGTCAAACTCCTTGGATCGTTCGTATATATAGATATATATATATGGAGTCCTCAATGGGGTACTCTCCACGAGCTACTCGGGCAACCCATAAAACCCAGGAAATTACTGGGTAGAACGCTTCGGCACTCTCGATATCGAGAAGCAGCCCTTATCGAGCCACTCTGATATGCTCTTCTCTCTCTCTCTCTCTCTCTCTCTCTCTCTCTCTCTCTCTCTCTCTTCCTCTTGGCTTCCCGCGAGCGAGCGTGCAGCCTTCACCTCCACAAGGGGTAGTTTTCAAGCCCCGCGCCTCGATATGTACATAGAAAAAATCATCCCTTTGGGAATGACGAAGGGTACGAAAAGGGAAACGCTGGAACAGCATCAATTTTACAGGGAGAAAATTCGATTACAAAATTGATAATAATATTATCGTTGAAGCATCAGGACATTGCGATTAAACTTGAGATTAAACGAATAAGAAACCCTAAAAATTTGAATATTCATCACCGAAAAAAATGTTCGCGTACAAACATTAAAAATCTGAATAAAGATGAACTCGTGTTAACTAAATAAATAAATTCACTACAATTTTATTCGAGAATATTCCTATATTATCCTGGCGATTCCTCTCTCTCGCTAATATAATAATCGACAGTAATATTATAAATTTTCATCATTCCATGGCTCTTTTACATCCCCCATTGCTGTCTCAACATCCTAATGTACTTCCTCGTTCAACTCCCCGAGAACATCGCAAGCTCGAATATCGCAAGCTCGAACATCGCAAGCTCGAACATCGCAAGCTCGAACCTCGCGTCTCTTTTGTCAGGGCGAAAGTTTAGGTAAGACAGGAGGAGACAAACGTTAACGGGAGAAAGGGAAGGAGAAGAAAATACGGGAAAATGTTGTCTCTATCATCTGCTGGTGAACGCGAGGGGGGCTGATGCGCGATGGCGAAGAGCGAGTTACTCCTCGCATAATAGTCGCAAAAGGTGTCCCAGAGGGAGGGTAGTAAACTTTTTGGGGGATGAGAGAGACGAGAGGGAAGTCAAACGCTCTCATTGTAAGGGGAAGCGAGAGAGAGAGTGACAGAGAGAGAGAGAGAGAGAGAGAGAGAGAGAGAGAGAGAGAGAGAGAGAGAGAGAGAGAGAGAGAGAGAGAGAGAGAGAGAGAGAGAAAGAAAGAGAGAGAGAGAGAGAGAGAGAGACTGGCTGGATACTGAGCACGTCTGCGGATGATAGGAGTAGCGAGCGGCAACAATACCCAGGAAATTACATAACTGTTGGAAATATCAACCAATACCAGTGACGACCACGTACATCCCATTCCAACAGCTTTCATACTACCAGAGGGGATGTTTTGATGTATATATATACACATATATATATATATATAACAACTCTAAGGTTGTGCGAGAATACTCGTAAAGTGACGACGACGAGCATCAACACTCGCAGCATCCCTGCATGCACATAAATGCTCATACACACACACACACACACACATATATATGTATATATATATATATATATGTGTATACACATATATATATATGCAAATATAGATATATATTTACTTATATATTTTGGTCTAGATGTTTGTGTAAGAATATAGAAGCAACCCCTCGTCGTATTATTATAACTGGTGGGTAGAGGAGGGTAGGTGGCGTATTATACGCAACCGTTCGCCGGGAGAAGTCAGGCGGGCGAACGGAGAGATAGGCGCGTACCAAACGCCACACACAGCACACACCGTCCTGGAGAATGAAACGAGAAATTGAGTTGTGGAGAACATAGGGGTGGAGGGATGGGGGGTGGGAGGGTGGGATGGGGGATGGGGTGGGAGGGAGGGAGGAAAAGGAAGATGTGAGAAACCGAGATCGAGCAGAATGTCGACAAAGGGAAAAAGGGCGATGGGAATACACTGGATGAGAGGTGTGAACAATATTTCGTTCACTTTTGACGAATGTTTGAGGAATCATTTTTTTTTTTAAGGTCTTGTGCGATAAATGTCCGATTATGCAAAAATTCGGAAAGAAACGAAAATAATTTTTAAAATAAACATTTTTAAAGGGAGAATTGTGCATGGAATTCGGAGAATTTCTCAGCTTTATATATAGTCCTTGTGAAAATTTTGGGCACGGTTAGTTACCCAACCCGAAACTTATGTACTGATATGATAGTTGGAAGAGATTTTGGGAATATTGAAAAAAAAAATTATTAACCTGTTAAAAGTTTGAAAATTTCTCATCGAATGGACATCGCAAGATTAAAAAAATTCATTGATAACGAGAAATTGTATAAAAATGATGATTTTTTCTCGAGGCTGATTATATAATTTTAGGTTTTAGGGGAGAAAAATATTTTTTTTAATATTATTTATACCCATCGCTACCTGAGCCTGAATGATTTTTTCTCAAGGCTGATTATAACTTGAGGATTTCGGGGAGAAAAATAATATTGTTAATATGGTTTTTATTATATTATATTATTTATACCCATCGCTACCTGAGCCTCTCTCAGGGGGTATATGACGACACAACGAGAACGAGGAAAGATATCGCCGCTCTAGTTCCCCTTATAATAACAACCAACTATATATATATATATATATATATATATATATATATATAGAGAGAGAGAGAATTCTCAAGCTCGAGGCATCACGTCGACTGCCAAGTAATTCACAAAAATTAATTACTAACTTGTTCGCGAGAAGGGGGCGCTGGGTATACGACAGCAAAAGTGGTAGGTGCGAGAAGGGTGGAAAAGGAAGAGGGGCCGGGAGGGTGAAGGAGAAAAGCTCTAGCGAAAGAGCGACGAATGATCGCCGAGAGAAAGGAAGAGAATGAGAGAGATAGAGAGAAAGAGAGAGAGAGAGAGAGAGAAATTGAGAATTTCTCGCCTCGACATAGAAAGTACGATGACAAAAGCCGCATGAGAGCACACAACCCGGTCGTCGTTTCAGGAATGGTCGAACAATGAAAGCTCTACTGGCGTACCCTGATTAAATGCGAAATAATAGACACTTGCAAATATATAAACTTGCTATATATATATATATATATATATATACATACACGTGCTCTATGCACTGTCGATTAATTTCAACATTCTAACTAATTCCAAAACCAATAACCGTCAGAGACAGACATAATATTGGACAGGAACATTTTTAGTTCACTTATTTTTTATCACGGATAATTGGAATTTTTTAAATTATCATTTTTTTCATTTATCATTTAATGGCAAAGTGGGTGGAAAATAATGTATGAAGTATTTTATAAACAATTAAGAAAATGGAATATTTGTTTAATTATAAAATAAAATGATCATAATTGATGAATTAACAATGAAATCCTGGACAAAAAAAAAACGTGATTGTTTTTTTTCATCTTTCTATATATATTGCAATTGCAATATATAATGCAATATATATAGCGATTGCAATTTTTTAAATTATTATTATTCATCACGCATAAACATTTAATGGCAAAGTGGGTGGAAAATAATTAATAGAGTATTGTATAAAAAATTAAGAAAATAGAATATTTGTTTAATTATAAAATAAAATGATCATAATTGATGAATTAACAATGAAATCCTGGATTAAAAAAAAACGTGATTGTTTTTTTTTTATCTTTCTATATATACATATATAATTTTTTTTTCATCGCCCCTCGTATTCGTAACATTCTTATCAATTCGGTCTAATATAATAGAAGCTATACGGGGGTGTGAGAAATAAAACGATTACATAAATGGCCGTTTAATGCTAGCGTATAGTGGGACCAAATTGAATCTCAGCAAGCCAACTATCCGTGGACCCAAGTTCCTCGGGGGAATTCTAGTCGGATGCTGTGAAAATTATTGACCAAATTCTCTATAAGGCTTGAGTATAAAATACGACAAGACTTTTGCCACGAGAATACGTCCATTGAACGTGGCACACCCCAATGCAATGTGAGTCGAGCCAAGAGACAATATGTATTATATATATATAAAGAGAGCAGGAGAGAGAGAGAGCAGGAGAGAGAGAGAGCGAGAGAGAGAGAGAGAGAGAGAATCCAAACTCCTCGATGATCGACCCCATACGTTCCCTCTTGTTTGTCCATTACGTATGGTTTGCCTTGGTTTACTAGGGGTGTTATATTTATATATTTATCTATACGAGTTTATGGGGGAATTTTCTCGAACCCCCACAAGAGGCCAAAGAATCCCCTCGAGAGACTCCTGAGCGGTGATTGAGCGTGACGTATAATTCGAGTTATATGAATAAATTTCACTTGAATCAAAAAAAATAAATAAAAATAACCAAATTTGTTAATTTTTATCGAATATTTTTTAGAAAAGTTTATTTTCTTTCAAAGTTCCGAATTTAACAATCACAGCTAACCCGCTGCTCTACACTATTTTCTGTCACCACGTTGAAATACACATTGATATGGTGACCCAGGTGCAGACGAGAGGGTTAAAATACTTCGAAAAATCGTATGCGTATATCAATCATGTAATAATTTATTATTACATGATTGATATAATTTAGCATTTATGCTAAATTATTTCAAGTGAAAATGAAAAAAAATATATTTAACCTTTTTCCTTATTTTGAATAAAAAATTCTATTAAATAAATCCTGAAAAAAAATTAACAAACGTCGAAATATCATTTTCCTTAAGTTTAGAGTAATTCTACTTCAAAATCATCGCCTTTGCTACCTCTAAAAGAAAAATGATATCCTTGTGTATAATAAATGCTAAATTATTTCAAATGATGATGAAAAAAAAATTTATAAACTATTTTCCTTATTTTGAATAAAAATTTCTATCAAATAAATCCTGAATAAAATTTAACAAACGTCGAAAAATCATTTGCTTTAAGTTTAGAGTAATTCTACTTCAAAATCATCGCCTTTGCTACCTCTGAAAGAAAAATGATATCCTTGTGTATAATAAATGCTAAATTATTTCAAATGATGATGAAAAAAAAATTTATAAACTATTTTCCTTATTTTGAATAAAAATTTCTATCAAATAAATCCTGAATAAAATTTAACAAACGTCGAAAAATCATTTGCTTTAAGTTTAGAGTAATTCTACTTCAAAATCATCGCCTTTGCTACCTCTGAAAGAAAACGAATAAAAATTATATCCTCGATATTTCGAATATTTGAATTTACTTGCCTCGAGTATAAATGTACAAATGAGTGGATATAATGGGAGAATACTGCTCAAAATCGTCTATTTTACACACATTGCGAGTGTATTATTTGCAAAAGAGGCAATTTCGTACTAAAGGAATGGCCTTATTGGAAAAGGGTAGATAAGGTGTCGCATGGAAAGGGAATGAGTCAGAAAAAAGACGGGGGATCGGCAGGGGCGGAGAGTGAGGGTGTCGGTTGCATTCAGGAAAGAGGCTCACATGTATGTGCGTTGGAAAATGATGGCGAATGTTGCCCCGTCGAACGGAAATTAAATATGCTTCAGTCGATAAGTCAGAAGCTCTCTCTCTCTCTCTCTCTCCCTCGCTCTCCCACTCTCTCGCTCTCTCGCTCTCTCGCTCTCTCTCTCCCTCGCTCTCTCGCGCTCTCGCAATGTGTAGAGAGTTACGAACGTTGCGCGAAAAGCCTGAAAAAGGGATGAAGTGGCAAGAGGAGGGAAAGGGGGGAGGGTGCAACCAACGGGGTATCAACACGCTGGGAGATGAGCTATTGTGCTATTTTCGCGAGGGAATGGAAAATCTCCGGGACCTCGCGAGCTTTCGTCATTCCCTTGTTTTTTTTTTCAGCCACTATAACGAGTACACGAGAAAACGATTTTTTTTATTTTTTTTTTTTTTTATTTTTTTGACGCCAACGTTCCATCAACGAAACGGACGGACGCGTTGACGGATAAATTTCACGTTGATAAAGTGCCACCGTAGAAAAGAGAGTTTTGCAGTGAAATGTATTTTATGCGTTTCTGGGGCAAAGCAAGGAAAAAAAAATCATGTGGATTTACAGGACCAAAGGATGAGCATAGAAACGAAAGTGAGAGAGAGAGAGAGAGAATTATTCAGATTTTCAGGGTTTTGCGATCCTTTTGTGTATATGTGTGTATATTCGTCAGGGCCGATTGTCGATATTTTATATGGACTTTCTGCTCGAGACATGGGAACATGACACTGTTACGATTGTACGATCCTATTTCCTGAATGAAATATTTACGATGTGACGGAAAAAAAAAGAAAAAGAATTTATGCAAATTGAAGAAATTTTAGTTTTTATAGTGAATATTGTTTGTTCAAAATGGCATTTTTTTTATTTTATTTTTTTAATGTTTTAGTAAGAAATGAAAAATTGTGTGTAAATGTGAAAAAATTCGTTTGAAATTTCACAAAATTATTTAATCCAATCGAATTAACGTAAATATAAATTTGACAAATGTTACAAATAAAATTTGGCTTGAATACATTTTTTTTCATATGAATTTTAAAAAAATTTAATGACAATAATTATTCTTAGAGTGAAATGAAGATTTATTTCAATTATAAAAATTTCGGCGAGAGATGAATTTTGTTTTTCAATCGTTTAACATTTCTTTAAATTGTTAAAAAAATGTTAAATACTTTCAACTAATCTTGCACAAATGCAAGATTGTCACCTGAATAAATTGAATTTAAAATAAATTGTAGATTATATTTTTAAAAAATCGATTCATATAAATTTTATTTTTATTAAAGACAAAATGCATTTTTTTTAAATTTATTGAAAATCAAATGAATCGATTTTTCTTATTATAAATTTGCTTGTGTCGAAGAGTTATTGACAAATTTCAAGCTTGTCATCGACTAAAGTGACGGTTCATCTTTCTTCCCGATTAGTTACACTCACTCTGCAACGCTCGAATTTATTATACGCGCTCTCGTGTGTGGTGACTCCACTATGTACATCGTTTTTTTTTCCTCATTCCCTTATGAAAAACTCTCGAGATGGATTTCACAGGCTGTTATATGGGTTACGACAAAACCATGAGGAGTCAAACGAGATCTCGAAAAGGGAAAAAGAAGGAGAATTGGGGAAACGAAAATGTGATGCACACATACACAAAGTGGAACGAATGTCACAATAAACGAACTACGAGAGACTTCACAGTTCATTGATGCTCGATCGTGAAGAAAGAGTAACAAGAGAACGTTTTTGTATTATATATATATATAATAGAAAAACCTGCTCTTGTAGCTCTTGTTCATATATATATATATATGAACAAGAGCTACAAGAGCTACAAGATATATATATATATATATATATATATATATATATATATATATATATATACTCGAGGTCAAGAGGTATATGCTCGAGGTATATGCACTCGAGGTCAAGAACTCGAGGGAAAACTCTTTCGCTCGTCACTCTCAAATCATTAACTACCAAAATCCCTCAAATTCTCGACTTCATTAATACCAAAATCTGTTTTTTTTTCCATGGAAAAATGTGCAAGAATGCACATATTATACACACATTTTTGTCAAATTCTCATTCTTAAACTCGAGATTTTCATTTACATTTTTTTTTTCAAGCGAAACCTTCCATTCGCACTTTCTAACCGAGAAAATTTGCCAGTCACAATTTTCATTGAAAAAATTTTCCATCGGAGAGAATTGTGAGTAGGTCGAACGTTTGAAACGTTTGAATTTTCACGCTCTCATTTCTTATTCACAAAGTGTGTCATTGATGCGAGTAAAATAATCTTCACTTTTTTTTTTCATTCAGTCTCTTCAGGGTGTATGAATTTTGAGTTTTGTAAAATTCCTTGGGGAATATGAACGAACCGTTCATATGAATGAACGAATGAATATTTTTAATCAATGGATGACCATTGATGAAAAATATACATAATCGTCTCATTCTCGAAGAGGTTAGAGCGTACGTTCTCCTCAAATGAGTAATAATTTTTTCTATCGTTTTAAAATATTTTTATAGACAAAATTAAATTAATAAAAAGGGTAGATGTATTGATATTGATTATTCTATTGATGTATTGTATATTGTAGATATATTGTAGGCATATTGTAGATTTTATAAATTTCCAACATTCACTGACGTTGTATCATTCCCTCTGATGGTAATTAAATTGGACTTACTTTTTTTCGATGACAATGGAGTCGAGAATTAATCGAAGCCAAGAACGAAATGTAAACATTTCAATCTATAATCACTGTTGTAAAGTTGATGCTAGCTTTTATTTTCGATTTTGGCACGTACTCTCGATAAGCGCGATATGTTTTAACTAAACATTATAATTTCATCGAGAGCAAATGTGTATTCGCGACGTAAAAAAAAACGATCACACAACGAAGAGAGACAAAGAGAAAATTTCACATCACGTTCTCATTTAAAAAAACGGCAATACAAATCGTCTCATCTGTCAACACGATAAAAATTATTAGCCAGAGAAACAATCACAACTCGATGCCACAACACGGAAAACAATTTGTGATGGAAAGTACACGCAATATTCTGTTCAATATTCGTTTATTGACCGGAGAATCGATTGAGAAACTTGTTTGGCAAGCGATTTTCACAGACGACACGAGGTTGACCAGAACGTGCAAACGACTACGCCAGTGGGAAATAGGTCGCAGCGGCGTGGCACGAGTCATTAATCATTTTCGAATGTTATTTCCGCCGAAATTTTGAATATTAAATAATATTTACTGGTTGAAAAAAAATTATTATTAAATTAATATTTGATAATGTCTCGGTTTTATGGAGATCGATATTAAATAACATTTTCGTACATAAACCGGAAGTGACATGTTTTATCTTTCTTCCGTTCTCGCGCATTCTCTCTATTACCGAATTGAACGTATGCGGAAAGTGCTGCTCTCGTGCAGCCTACCGGGACTAATCCTAAACAATAAAGAAGACGCAGCCGGACTCTCTCTCTCTCTCTCTCTCTTTCTCTCAAAGAGGAGCGCGATTAGCGTCAACTCTGTAGCATTTTTTTTACCAGTGTTGGAAAAACTCCCTCGTTGTACGTTACGAAATTCAGTTTTCTCTCCCTCATATCGATGTCTCTGAAAAGATATCATGTACCCCGAATGGTTTATACACGCGAAAAAAACTCAAGTAAGTAACCAGCTATGCTTGGAGATTAATAATTCGTCAAAATTCGTCCTTTCGTGCGATTTTTTAATGAGATTCGTTCCTCGTAATTTTGTCCGAAAAAACGTTGCAAAACGTGCACATGACGCTTCGATCGATTTCGTCGTTTTTCGTTATTATTCGGCCGGCGAAGATGCGCGCGCTTCTTCTTCTTCTTTGTCGCGACGACGCGTGTTACGAGTTGATGAGAAAAAATAACTGACGCTTTGTCGATCTTTCATTTGGAAAATCTTTCTGCATTTTTTAGTTAGCGAAAAATATTTGTGTCGTGAATGAAAAAATCGAGCGAAATTTTTTGTCTCGAACGATTCTAATGTGAGATTCGTGCTTTTTAATTTCGCGACGTTTTTTTCGAACGTACAGTCGATGAAAAAATAATAGTGCAGTGTGTGAAGTGAAATTAGGAGGTACTGTGGATCGAAGAAAATCGACGTCGAGAGTCAACGGCTTTTAGAGGTTACGTCGACAACGAAACATCTTGGGAAATGTTATCGCATCTTTTATCTTCTCTCCTCAATCGCCCATCCAGCTTTACGAACGCAACAAAAAAGGTAAGTCAAATTTGCATGCCACGAGGTCTCCATCTTTATCGCTGAATGTCGAAAAAAATATTTGCAAAATATTTTTTATTTTGTTTTATAACAACTAAATTTGTACTCTCGCAAGTACACGAAGAGCATTCCAGACGAAATTAACTGGCCGGTTAACCCTGCATACATTTTTTTACTTCTATTTTTCAGGAAATTTTTATAAAGTTTTATTTCTTAAACTTTTTTTCTCCCAAGTAACCGCGTGTCCTAAATAGAAAATGCCGTATGATGAACTCGTTTTCGAGATAAATTTTTCTTTCGTCGAAAAAAAAAGTTCGTCTTTTGTCCTCTTAGTGTATCAATGTCTTTATTGTCATTATTATGATTATTATTCTTATTAATGTCGTGCTCGGTTCTTACGAGACTGTAGCTTCTGAATTTGCCGAGCTCGGACACTTGTATACATCCCGCGGTTATATATATATATATGTACACGCACTTCGCGCCCAGTAGGGTCGTCGTAAAAAAAATGCACGGACGAGTGAATCCGGTGCAGTAGCGTGCGGCTAGCATCCTTCTCTCTCTCTCTCTCTCTCTATCTCTATCTCTCTTTCTCCCTCTCTGTATGATGTCTACAGGGGTGTAGGAAAAACCTCGACGTCCCGCGGGCTCATCCGTTTGTAAATTTGACATAATGCGACCTACAAGATTATTTCACGATTTATCACCGTGGCGGCGTTACTCGTGAATACCAGCGAGATCTATTATTGAGTATGCGTGTGTGTGTGTGTGTCTGTGTATGTGCGTGCGCGTAGGATGGCTCTGTATGTATAATATATAGGACAGTAAACGAATAGTATGTCCATATATAGCAAGTCAATGAAGAAAAGATCATGCGTCGGGCATTCCAGGTCAAATCGACACGGTTTGAATTTTTTTTTTGTTTTTTTTTTTTTTTCTAAGTACGTTTACGGGCAACACATAAGACTGCACGATGATTTTCAGAGATAAAATAAAATAATTTGTTTATTATAAATCAAATATTGAATTCAACGATGATATCGAATTTTTGGAAATTTTTATCGAAAAATTTGCTTACTTTATTGAAACAATTTTTTTTTTCTATGCTGACAAAGAATTTTTTTTAAATATTTTACATCAAAGAAATGTTTTTCGTTTCCGGAGAAGATTGAGGATCTGAATAATTGAATTAAAAGACCATCTGAAATAATTAATAATTATTTTGGTAGAAAAATCGACTATTCCAGATTCTCATTCTTCTCTTTTTTGAAGGATAATGTAGGGAAGGGAAGGGTTTGAAGGATCATCGTAGATATGTAAAATGAAAAATATTTTGAAAGAAAAAAAACATTTTATAGATTTTTTGTGTAATTAGGATTGAAACGACCGCCAGCTTTGAAGGGTCTCACAAATTTTGTGAGTGTAAGTGTAAATTTTCTTAAGTAATTGATTTCAACTAGCTATGTGTGAACTCAATAATTTATTATCAACTTGCACATCGATTTTTTCTTCGTTTGAAAATTTTTGCGGTTTTTCTGATATTGCCCTGCAAATGTTGAATGGACAAAAAAATTTAAATAACAAAAAAGCAAATAGTCAAATAACAGTGTAAAATAGACGGCCTTGTCGATTTGGCCTGGAATGACTCGTATGCATGAACGATAACTATGAATGCCGGGGTAAACTTCATGTATATATATATATATATATATATATATATAGTAGATGGATGAAGGAAAAATGACGGTTTCGAGGCTGACGAACAATTGAGTCTACGGACTCGATGACAAATGATTTCTGAGCTCACTCGTCCGAGCAACCCGGAGATTTTTCATCCCCATATAATATAATCCATATCTCTATATATATCTATATATATCTATATACTTATCTTTTTCTCTTCCGAGTGTAACTCGACACTCGAAAGATTATTTTTTCCCACCATCTTTTTTATTATTTTAATATTTTTTTTTTCCTTTAATAGATGTTGAATTACGTTTTATTAAACTTGGAAGATTAAATTATTGTGAAATCTTTACGAAACTTACGGATACATTTTCAATGTATAACTTATTTCACTATTTCCATACAAAAACGAAAATAAAAAAAATCTTTTGTAGATTAGACCTTGACAAAGGTTAAACTAGAGGGAATATTTAATAATATTTACATTTGAAATTATTCAAATACGTTGTCCAGTAAGTCAGGAGAAAAAAAGTGGGGGGGAAAAAAATACACAATATTATAATTTTTAAAAGGGGTTAAATGTGACAAAAATTATCATTTTTATATATAATTGAGATACAAGAACGACGTTTTTAGTTTATCGTTTAGTATATCGAAAACGGAATCTCACACTCACTAAACTATTTACTCCGTGGTAGTATCAGCACGAGGTCCCACTAATACTATTACAATGTTGTTGCATGGCTAATACCAACGAATTCAAAGGCCTGAATTCGTTGATAACACCTGAGCGTATGGAATTTTTTTAGCGCCAGCCGTGCCACTTGAGGCGTTTGTTGAGCACGTGTAAAAAAATATTTCCATCAAGTGTTGATCAAGACAGGAAATTATGTATGACATGATCGATGTAGAAATAGAGAAAGAGAGAAACACTCGGCAAAAAACAACAGACAAATCGATTGGAAGAACTCCTTAATTATAATAATTTAATTTTAATCATGAATGATAATTCACACAGAATATTTAAACTCTGAGACTTTGAAATATTCCATACATATTTCCACATGTCCGCAATAATTTTTAATGAAAAATTCATTATTCAATGGCAAAAGAATTCATTAGATTTTTCCAATATCATTTCTATTATCTTTTCATCGCTAAAAAAACAATTAACATTGAAGGAGTATTCGAAAAAAAAAGTTCCAAAATTATAATTCAATATTCTTCTCTCTTTCACTCCGTCTCTCTTGTACATTTTCCGTCAATTCTCTCGCCCGTGACAAAATATTGTTTCATTATTTTAATAAACTCTCGCATATTTTATACAAAATGTATTAAAAAATCGAAGAAAATACTTTAAAAAAAAAAAAAAATCCCGTCGATTCTCTTAATTTGCTCGATCCACGAAACAAAAAAATTTCATATATATTTGCCTCATTCGGTGCACGTGATCGGGATGAACGGGGGTAGGTATAGCAATCGCGGTTTGGCGAGTTTGTGTTGGCGTCACTACTTACCGGTGGCCCGACGATCCTATACGACTTTTCTCTCTCTCTCTCTCTCTCTCTCTCTATATATATATATATATATATATATATATATATATATAGCACGTTTACGGTTCTCGGATTTTTTTTTGCATCGGAACTGCAGAGAGGAGTAGAGACGCTATCTCGGGAAGCTCCGAGAAATCCAAAGGGTCGAGAAAGAGAAAGAGAGAAGAGCTCGTCGAACGTGGAACCGCGCGTGTGAGCTCGGTGCATATACACACGAGCCAGGTGCAAAGTGGAGTCTAAATATATATATATATATAAAGTTTTCTTTCTTTCTATTATTTATTCTCTCTTTCTAAATCCTCTCGGTCTTTTCTTCGGATCTTCCTCCCTCGTTCGTCCCCTTTAACTCCTGCGCATCCTTCTGACCCCGCTTTATTTTTTCGTTCCTTCTTCCTCTCTTCTCTCAAAGTCTCATTTTTATTTTTATTATTTTCCGCTACTGTGCGCTGCTACCGCAGAGAGCTCTATACACAACATTTGCCTCGTTCTCTCTCTCTCTCTCTCTCTCTCTCTCTCTCTCTCTCTCTCTCTCTCTCTCTCTCTCTCTCTCTCTCTCTCTCTCTCTCTCTCTCTCTCTCTCTCTCTCTCTCTCTCTCTCTCTCTCTCTCTCTCTCTCTCTCTCTCTCTCTCTCTCTCTCTCTCTCTCTCTCTCTCTCTCTCTCTCTCTCTCTCTCTCTCTCTCTCTCTCTCTCTCACTCTCACACACACACACACATTCTCATTCGGTTCTAACTGAAAGTACGAGGAGGGAGGGAGAGCGAAGTTCTAAGAGTGGACAGAGAGTTCTCGTATCGAATACAAGTTTCTCGGAACACAATCGCATATAATACATATGCAGTAGGCAAGGAGGGAAGGAAGAAAGTCGCAGGAGAGCGAAGAGTTCGTGTCGTTGTCGCGGTTTCTGGCATCCCCCCTCTCTTTCTCTCTCTTTCGCTCTGTCTGTCTGTCTCTCTCTCTCTTTCGCTCTGTCTGTCTGTCTCTCTCTCTTTCGCTCTGTCTCTCGTTCTCGCCCTCTTGCTCGTAGTCCTCTAGCGAACGAGTGTCCCCATGGCCACAGAATGGACATTGGAGGTGGACACGAGGATTGTGCAACATGGCCGACCCGAGCGAGGCGAGCTACGCTCGATAATTGAAGGACCACTCTCTCTCTCTCTCTCTCTCTTTCTTTCCCTTTTTCTTGATCTTCTATTCCTTTCTCTGGCTCTTTGACACTCAAATGACTTCCTCTATATAAATATTCTCACCCTTTTCTTAGCTTTTCAGCATTTTCTCTCGTTAAATTTTTGCCCTATTGGATAATTCAATATTTTCGCGTGATATTTAAATGAAATATTGAAAAATTTAAAATTCAATGAAATTTTTTACTCGATCGATCATCGAAATATAAATCATAATATTGAAAAAAAACTGATAATTGAATTCGATGAAATGGAAATCAGGTATTTTTCTTATTTTTTTTTTAATGAAATTTGTTAAAAAATTATTTTTTATTACACGCGATAACACGGTCATCAAAATCGAAAAATTTCAAGATCTCGAAACTCGGAAATTCTCGTCAAGGGAGTATATAGGTATGAAAAGAATCACGCCGATTGTATACACGCACTTTCATTTTATTATCTCGACGAGTTTATTCATTTGATTTGAAGTTTGATAGGCGGAAACGCGTGGACGTCGAGTTTGGTCTCGTCCCAATATAAATATATATACATATATACATGTGTCTATAAGCACGTGCGAGCCGACGAGACACGCTTATCCGACGACTTATCTGCCATGATGCGATAATATATAGGACTGTGAGGAAAATCGTCCCTGCTCACAATATAATGGCCTGTTAAAAGAGCAACCGCTATAACGCAGCTCCTGTGACTCCCTCGCATATACATCTACACCCTCGGGCTTGAGGACTCGTGCAGAAAAGCCCCTCTTTTAGCGAGTCACACACACACACACACATTCGTTAAACTATCGTACATGTTTCTCGCATAAGCTCCCTTCATTACATACGCAGAGCTCATATACATATATATATATATATATATGGAAACTCGTTAGTCATAACTATATATATTTATATAGTTGTGTATTTTATGCGTGAGACAAATACTTTATAAATATCAATAAAAGTCCCCAGAATATACTCATACTTTTATTGATTTTTTTATATTTTTTTATGACTATAATTAACTAATATAGGCATAATTTAATTTTGTGGCTTTCACAAATTTTGTGACATTTCAATTTGGATTAATTTCAATTGGGATGGGAATTATTTGTTGTGTTGAAATAAAATATAAATCGGATTTTATTTAATCTTTAACTAAAGTTTTGAAAAAAAAAAAAACACGTTTAATTGCATTAAAACTGTCTTTTAATTATAATAATTTTGGAATTGAGGAAATAATTATTTCACTCACATATCGATGTCATGAGTATATATATATATATATATATATATATATATATATATATATATATACATATATATATACACACATATATCTGTGTGTTACATAGCTTTATATGCCTAAAGCCTTATAAGCTCATAAGGGCGTTTGATCGAGGGGGAGTTTGAGGCAGTGATTCGTGTTATTCTTGTTTGCCAAGAGAGATGTTGGGATTCCTGGTTTCTATTCCCCCCTTGAAATGAGCTCTCTATATATATATGTGTGTGTGTGTGTGTGTATAGATCATGTCAGGAGGGAGAAGAGAAATAATTAAAGGCATTTATCTCGAGATTATACACATATATATAGTACAACGGGTTGTTTCCAAATCCTCGAGAATTCTCGTTAGATAAAAATTTTCTTTCACGTTTCTTTCTGTTCTTTATTGAATTAAATTATTAAAACGTGTGGGGTCGTTTGTCCAATGGGTAATATATATATATATTTTTTTACGAGTCTCATTTGAACCTTCAAAGGATTTTCATAACGGACATATTGAAATTGATTTACATACGTAACTATATATTTTATATATGCACATAAAATGGTTTTTACAATGCTTAAACTTTGTCTCTTCTCGTTTTCTCTTTGTTCTCTTTCGTATTGTTTTGTTTTTTTGTTTTTCATTCGTCTCGGTATTTAACTCCGACATGTCTCGTGCCACGAAAACTCGAGAGAGATTTTTCAATGTTCTCAGAGGTTTTCCCGAGCGTCGCGAGTAGCTCGGCACCAGGAATATTGTACTATATATTTGCTAGCCTGTGTTGGTGTGTATCTCCATAAACACATAAATATCATATATCTCGAACATCGAGAATGTTATTATGCACGACGTGAGAAGAAACGAGAGAGAGAGAGAGAGAGAGAGAGAGAGAGAGAGAGAGAGAGAGAGAGAGAGAGAGAGAGAGAGAGAGAGAGAGAGCGAGAGAGAGAGAGAGAGAGATAAACGCAGAGTAAAGTCTTTGCCATCTATACCAGACCGCTCTACAAATATACAAATTTAACTGCTGTGTGCACTTTACGGCCGAAGCAGACATAGTGGTCCCCTGGCGCATCTGTCGCGCGTTTCATTTTCTATTTTATTTATTGCCGAGTACGCGACACGCTAGCCGCGTATGCGTTCCTCTCCTCTTCTATCTCTATCTCGATATCACACATACATACTCGCTCTGTTCCTTACTGTCTTTCAAGAGTTACTGCGAGAAGGCTAATATAGTTGTTCAAGGGTGCTCGTAGTTGGTTCTTCAATGGTTGAGTCTTAGTCAATCTTGTAAAAAGAACCTTTAAAAAACATGTCAATTTTATTGGAGTGTCAGTTAAATTTCGGGATCTTTATGATGATTTTTTTTTTCTTTTTTATAACTGGAGATTGATCAATTTTTTTTAACGTTGGTAAATATCACACCTGAAAATTGTGCAATAGCTCGGCGTAGTTCAACCGGAAGCTGTTGAGTTCCAGATGGTAGATTTTTTTATTAGACGAATGATAAATTTTCTTATTGAATAATAATAATAATAATAATCGATTTATTGTGCTCTTGTGGACAAGTTCCTCAGACACACCAATCAGTTATTCATTTTTTTACCATTTTATTGTTCCTAATCTTTCAAAAAAAAAAACATGCGACTATATATTCTTCGGTTTCATAGAGATCGGTATAAAAATCAATATTAGGGTAGATAATAAAAAACAATTGAAAATTGAATATTGGCGATCCAATAATTTACCTTAAAAATATGCAAACTGTATATAGCTGAGACATAATCCCGATATTTCTTTGGTTGAGTAAAATCGACGAGCAGAGCTTTCATAATAGACGAAAAGGTCCATAAAGTAATAAGCCACGATTAAATAAGGTGCGAAAGCTCCGAGAGGTACTCTCTTCTTCTTCCATCACACACAAGAATATTCGTGAAGAAGGCGAGAACGAGGTAAAAGCCACACGAGACTTGCAATGTTGATGGGACAACCCGTAGAGAAGAACGGGGTCCTAATACCTCGCGCTACGATTAAACGCAGACAGGATATTAAAACGCGCGCTTTCCGCAGCCTCTCTGCCTATATGAGACAAAACCACACGATGCTTCATTGTATAACATATTTTGACAATACATCGCGTAGCGAGCTATAAACCGAGCCAACGCCATAAACCTCATACGTAGCTTATCCCCAAGCCTGTCCCTCCCTCCGCTTACTCCCACTTTCCACCCCATGGAAAACAAGGATTTTCATCCTTTTGATGGTTTTGCTATTTCTCACTAGGCTTGAATATTTCTCCTATGCGATGCCTAACGGTAGATTTTTTTCATCAAGTATCACACGCAAAATGTAGAATATATATGCATATATATATCATTTACAGCCAATAATCATAACAGGAAAATTAGTTATTTAAAAAAATATATATAATTCTAATTTTTAAGAACTCTTTAACAATATTTTTCAGAATAATTCTTTATAACTTTGCTGTAAAAAAAGAATTGTTTTTTTTTTAACAATTTTTCACTCGAAACACTCTGCACCTGCTCACGTATAATCAAACGCACAAATGACACAACTACATATATATAGCATTTAAACCCGATAACCATAACAAGAAAGATTATTTTATTATCGAATAATGAAAAATAGTTAATTAAAAAAAAATTATAATTTCAATATTTAAGAACTCTTTAACAACATTTTTTCAGAATAATTGTTTATAATTTCGCTGTAATAAAAGAATTATTGTTTTTTTTTTTTAACAATTTTTCATTCGAAACACTCTGCACCTATATATACGTATTCACGTATAATCAAACGCACAGGCGACAAAACTGGTCGCGCATCTCGAATCGTCTACTCTCCCTCTCTCTTTTTCCCTGCTATTATAACGTGTGTTTTGTTACGGTCCTTTTGCCGTTTCACGAAGTCTCTCCTCGCCGCGGCCTAACTGAAATTCGAGACGGCAGATCCAATGGTGGCAGAGGCGAGTCATCACGTACGAGAGTTGTCGCGCTTCTCCGACAACACCACAATATCAACTACCAGCCTCTATTACAAGCTGCACCCTGTAAAAAAATATATATATATAGTATATGCGGCTTACAAAACAAAACAAAAATTATCCATCGATATATACGCATATAATATGCACTTGTGTTACTGCCACAAATTAATGAACTATTTATGTATATTTCACATATAGGTATATATGTGAAATATACATAAATAGTTCATGTGCAATATTCGTGCAATATTCAAAGCTAAAGTGGCAGATCGTATATATTAATAATACCCGACTGATGTTTTACGACCCTTGTATATGTATATACCATCACAGGGCAACACAAAACCATCGAAGCATTAGCTAACGCGCGTGTCATCGCTAGGCAAATCGTCAGACGTGACTGATACGTCCTCTAGAACCTATACAGCGAGTTGATAATACAAAAAATAAAAAAAGTATTAACAAAAAAAAGCGCAAGCAATAAAAATTCATTTTCCGACCTAAATTTGCGTGAATAAAATTAAATTTGTTCGGATTTAGATGAACAAAAATTTTAGCTTGAATGAGAGAGAGAGAGAGAGAAAGAGTAGATTGAGTCATTTTCTTTACTAATTTTATTGCAGGATTTAGAGTTAAACGAATACAGCTATAAATATATCTCCATTACGATGATGCAATCGAGCATAAATTTTATACATTGAATTGAGAAATCCTTCAGCCATGAAATTAGCACGCTAATTGAATCTTGTAATTCACATCACTGGCATCCTCTTAGTGCACTTTTTTTTTTACACTCGAAATCCTGCTAATTGTGTATTTTCAAGGGGAACAGGATTGATTCCTATTTGTTTATCTAATTTATATGCTCACGTGACTTTTCCTAGTAGGATTTAATTTTATTTCTGCGTTGAGAAATGAACGAGAGAGAGAGAGAGAGAGAGCGAAAAAAAAAATTAAATGGGCAATCAAGAGGCGTTACACACCTCTGTGAATGTCGAAATTACTCGCGAGTACGGGCCAGACACTCTTTCGTTAGTTTTGTGCATATGCGTGTGCCTCGCGACGAGTGATGGCCAAGAGAGCGCTAAAGCTTTTTAATTTTATTTCCACGAGCGTTAGGCATTTTTCTGGGAACTCTTAAGAGCGGAGGGCAGGACCGTCTATTTTTGCCTCCGGGCGTGGTGGTAAACGTTAAACGACTCATATATATATCTATATTAGCGCGGGCTGTGATATGCAGACGTGGTACAAGAAATTACAGAAAAACAGCGATATCTTTTTTCCCATTTATCCTGCAAAATATCGGCTAAATATAATTATTTGTTCTACCCAAAATTTTAATAATTCTACACATTTATTTTTCATTCTGAGGAAAATTTTCTTATTTTTAACACATTTTTCAATTTTATTTTATTTTATTTTCATTCGGAGAAATTTCAAGACACTAGGCCAATAATTTTTTTTTCTCACATTTCCGACAATTTGATCGTGGAAAATGTGGCAATGAAAAAAATACACGATTACTCCGCGAAAATATTAAAATGAACAGGAACAACGAGCGAAAATTTGGTTGACGCTATTTGTATAGATCATTTGTATACACGGGATATTTTGCTCCACGGTTACATGAGTCTCGTTGGGAAGGTCGACGGAGCGTGCAAACGGCGAGAAACTCATCCTACAAAGGAAAGAGCACTAGAGCACTTAGACCTACCGCGATACAAACACGTGATAGAAATATAAAAGTAAAGCTGTCAGAAATTAGCCAACTCGAGCAAAAAGTGGATACTTGCATGGATATATATATATATATATATATATATATATATATATATATATATATATATATACGCATATTACATGCTTATACATACGATTTAAAAAAAAAAGTGCACAAGACACGACAAATCCGACAGTGTAAATAAAGTTAATACACAGGAAAAGATTGACACGATCTCCACCCAACGAGGGTGTCAAGAAAAATTTACATCTAGCTCGTAATTACCACAACTTGTCCTTCCACATTATGCTCTCTTCCTTCCCTCTTTATTTCTCTCAAAACAAGCTCCATAATTAATTTCAATCACTTTCCAACAAAATCACAAACATTCAACTCTTTTTACATCCATTTCTTTTACTCAATTTCGATCAATAATGTCGATTCCCTTGTCGAGGAATTGGATCTAGTTTGTTCTCAATGCAAAATGGCGAATATTTATCAGCAATTAAAATGACAGACATAAACGCGAAGAATTATTGTCATTCAGGAATGGATTTAAGGGGTCGATTGCACTATCGAAAAAATCGTTTTTTTTAGTTGAATGAGGAATTAATGAAATTTTGGTGCAAAATTGAATTTAAGCGTGTTAATAAAATTGGAATGGTCCGGAGTGTTGTTGAAAAACGAGTCGAACGAGAAGAACGTATCCCCGAGATTCACGGACATGCGTGTATAATATACACAAGTGCATATATATACATAGTTATAGCGCACAATCGTGTGGAAGGTGGAAGGTATTGGTCATATATATACGTACATGGCAAAGACGATACGTGCCCGGCGTCTTCCAAGTCCTTTCTCTCTCTCTCTCTCTCTCTCTCTCTCACACACACACACACACACACACACACACACTTGGTCGCGGATTCTCTTTGGCCGCGACGACGCGAAGATCTTTTCCCCGCTCTCCCTTCATCCCCCGGATATCATCTGTAAGGTGAGACGCACCGTTGAAGCGCACCCGGTACCCTGTGGACTAATTGGCCGATAAATCAAGCTCCTGCTCGCTTCTCTCGCCGCCTTTCTCTCTCTTTTCCACGTTACCCCGCATGTCCGCTGATGCAGCGCCACCGAACGAGCCATCAGAGACTGAAAGAAACGTCGTGCAAGCAGTAGATCGTAGATCGTAGAAGAACCATCGGATATTATAGTGGCAACTGCACTAGCGCACTCTGGTGGCCTTTAGTGGCCCTAGAAGTCGCTACATGAACGCCCACTCTCGACGTCTTTCGACGGAGGCGTCTTGTACTAATTATGGCATAATTTTATTTTATATATTATAATCTATATATAATATAAATAGCATCGGACATATCGCTATTATTATTATCATCATAACTATTATCCTTATTTTCTTATCATATATTTCAAGCGACCATTTTGTACGTCTTACGACGCCATTTGCATAACTATTCTTTTTAAACGACGCCATCTTGTCCAACCCCAAAATCGCATGAAAATGACTTAATAAGTAGATGTCGAGTCGGTGCTGAGAGGAGCATGTGAAACTCGAGTAAAAAATGCAATTTTTGAGCCAGAAAATAATATTTTCGGTAGAACCGTTTGCGAAAATTTGCTACTTAACCTCCAAAAATTTGGACCCCTCTCAAACGGCCATGACACGATAACAGCGCGACCGTCAATAATCTGTTTCTCCGCTCGGATCTTTTATCATCAACCTCGCATCGCCGCTCTACATCTTCCCGAAACGAAATTAAAGCCGTATTTCCAGTTTCTTTTTCGCATGGAATGTATAAAAGCTTGCCGATTATTACGAGAGCAATATAAAACATGAAATAACGTCGGCATGACTCTCTTCGAACGTCGCTAGATGTCTCAATCCGTTACATATAGGTGGAGCTCTCTCTCTCTCTCTCTCTCTCTCTCTTCTCTTTCTTGTGTTCTGCACTCACTTTAACGTTCTTGCATATATATAAGAGAATCTCTCTTGGTCGATCCTCGTCTTGTCTTGGCACTGGTAGACAAGAGATCATGTATAATTGAGTAAACATGCTAGGAAAACTTTTTGGTTTCCTCATTACACACGTCGTGTGGCTCACAAAGAAGTCTGTTGAGGATTTCAGGGAATAACTGTTTATTCCCTTGTTCCCTTGTTCGTTTTCCGGGGGCACGCATGCCACCATGATGACTTCTACGACGATAATACTACGACATACCAGAGCCTCGCTCGAAGCGCCCTCTCTCTATCGCTTTCTTGCTAGTCCACTTTGTTCACGAGTTCGCAGATAGAGGTCTCTTCTCTCATGGTAACCGATTCCTTCTCTCTCTCTCTCTCTCTCTCTCTCTCTCTCTCTTTCGTATACCGATATGGTAGGACTAATCGCACCGAGCGAACTTGTTAGAATTAATTGGTCCGGCCAATTAACGCGCCTGGCTGAAATGGCCCAAGAGATGTGGGCAATGAAATGCCACGAATGGCGTTTCTCGGTTCTCTCCTTTTATATATAGTAGGTGGCGCACCACACGTCCTTGCGTATGGGAAACTCCTTGGACATTAGGAGACTTGTGGATATACATATATGTACAATATATTTATTTGTGACACAAGCTCACATACATTTTTTATATAATATTATTTACATATATACACGCAAACGTCCAAGCGAAAATCTCGAGAGCTCGAATTCTCTCTCCCTCTTTCGCGCTGTTGCCCCGACCGGTCGCGCTTAACTCGAATCCTCAGCAGCGCCAAGCGAGAAAATCGCCGAGGCTCTTATAAAGTAGCGACAATTAACCGGGTCCCCGGGTAAGGGGAGAAAAATCGAAAAAAAAAAAACGAATGGAAACAAAATCGTTTTACTGAGTGGAGAGATCTTTTTTTCAAGATAAATTTTGTATCAGAAGCTCAATTTCGTTTACTTAAAATATAGTATGAGGATAAAACTTGAGAGAAATTATTAAAATATTTACAATCATCCAGATAATTTTAGTAACAAGAAATTTATCATTATTTCAAATTTTATTGTTTATTTATTCGAACGATCTTTGGACCACGAAATTAAACATTTTAATGCATCCAATTTTATTATTAAAACATGCCCCTCTCCCTTAAAGCTCGAAAATTATCATCAATTTTGTTTAGTTTTTATTTCATTCTCAATTTTATTCCAAGTCCAGCTAATTTTATTGAACTATTTATTTTACTTTTTCCCAATTTTGTTTGCCAAAAGAATAATTATCGTATTGGGCCTTATATTTATTTTTATGGGAAAAAGAGAGTGGGCCACCGGATAATATACGTGTAAAAGCCGCATTATGAGGCCTCACCCTCGATTGAGGATATAAGGCTGAAAACGGCCCAGAGAGGATGAGAGGCTGCGAAGAAGGCATAGAATGAGAAAGAGAGAGGTGGACGTCTCAATTTTCTTCGCGGCTTAATGACCGATCGTTAAAACCCAGCATCGCTTGCCGAACCGGCTCGTATATGCTCCTTCGTTGGTCTCCTTCGCTCCTTTTATACCGCTCCCTCGCTCTTTCTTTCTTTTCTCTCTCCCCCTCTATACACATGTACATATATATATATATGTACGGATGTACGTATGTATATACCTTACTAGTCCTCGTTCTGATCCTCTTCCTTCATCTCGTTCCAACACACGTTATCACTGTTTTCTTCGTTAATTAAGTTTTCGAGCACAAAGTGCGAAAATTTCATGTATAAAGTCTTTCTGTTCGTCGAGAGATGCCCACATACACATTGAAAAATATATTAACATCGATGAGAAAGAAAAAAGGCCGAACCCAAAGTACAATTTATACGAGTATATTTACCTCAGTCTTTTTATTACATGCGTTTGCCTCGCTGTGTAAAGATAATCGAACGATTTATAATCAAGCTACGATGTACTATGAGCACTCAGATCGATATCTAATTATCTGTTCAATTAATCGAACGTGGATTAATCATAAAGGATTATATCTGATTAGATGAATCCTGAATGTTAATTAACGTTTATCGTTGCAGATTGAATTATTTTGCAAATTTGATTGCATCAAGAGACTCAAATCACGATTATCGAGATTCACTCGTCAGTGAATTCTTGTAGCACTGAGAGCCAATATTTTCAGTATTTCCTAATTTTATTTTGCATTTTTTTCGCGGTCTAATTAATCAGCTAATATACAAATGTGTGTGAATTGACGAGGATTCTTTCGGGAATAGAATAAATGGCTCGTAAAGCAACATTTATGACATTATTTCTTATACACACATTTTTTTTCCACATGACATAAAATTGCTCGCAACGATAACAGGAGAATTTAGAATGACGTTGTAGTACTCATCGTGATCCGAATTGATATTTAATAGTCTGACAATTAATTATTTAAGATTACATTAGAATGAAAGTATTTAGTCTTTCAGTGTAGTGAAAAATATTTATCCCAAAAATGGAATAATCAGATCGCAGAAAACATTCAAATTTATTTGTAATCATTTGCAATTGACTATCGTGTACACCAATTACATTTGCTAATTATTAATTAATTGTTAGGAAATCCTAATAAAATAATTGTCGATGGCGACATCTGCAGGCGATTCTCTTCGACGATTTTTTCATTGCCATCGTAGAATTTCTACTGCTGCAGGATGAAAAGGAATTCACTCTCTGGCAGTGTTCGGTGAAATTTACTTCGCGCAGGTTTTTTTTTCCGAAAGTTGATATACTAGAAATTTACACAGTTGCCGGTAAGGTAATTTTGAAACGCATCATGGCAATTGATTCACTATTCTAAAATTCTCAAAAGATAATTTTGAATTCACTTACATTCAGCTATAATTCTAAAATAATGCGAAATACCGACGGATGGTAAAGAAAACTATTCCAATTTTTTTAAATACTCGCAGATGTCGGAAAAAATTTAAATTCGATCTACCGGATTTATCGGCGAGTTAAAGAAAGCTGTTTTTTTTTTCGTAAATCTCAAAGTACCTCTGACATAAATCGTCTGAAAGTTTATAAAAATTTTAGAAGCAGTTTTATAAAAATAAAAAAATTAAGAATTTTTACGATTTTTCGTAATTCGATATAATATATTAATTCTTCAGCATTACATTCTAATTATGATACAATGGACAAGTCCAGTCTGACTGGCGAGTTGGGACATTTTTCCAATGTCGACATGATCCTCATCGAGCATCTGTATTTTGTTATTTCCAGCAATCCTGATTCAGGAATCGCAAAAAAAAATTCACCTCAAGTGTTTGTACCAGCATCTCGAAATTCCACGCAGCGTTCCGAGATGTTGGTACAATTCGTCGGAGTCTCGGAAAATTCGGCCTGACGAAAATTCGAGGATTGCACAATTTCTGGTGCACTTTTTATTCTTCCTGTGGGAAAATTTGTCAATAAACTTTCTTGGGAATCTCGGCAATCCCCCATCTTTAATTTTCCACGATTTTTTGATTTTAACGAAGATACGACTCTGGCGTTGCTCGGAGAATTTATAGGACTCGTTGATTTGCTCAACGATAAAGATTTGTCAAAATTTGTGCCGCAAGATCTGAAAACGAAAAACAAATAATGGAAAAAATTGAAATATAATAATTATTACCAGGAAAAAGAATCTTTACTGACAAGCTTGAAAATATTCTTGTTGCTTCCTCGTTTCGTCTCCTTCGACTGCACTCAGTCAACTTCTCGATCGTTCGTGCATCCACGTTTATCGTTTTTGTTTTTTGTGCTTCGCTCTTTAGCCTTTCGATATTTTGCATTAATTGTTGAACGTGCAACTTTAATGTTGCATTCTCGTATACCAATTTACTGTTTCTCTGAACAACCTGCAAAATTATTATATCCAGTTGTAGAGTCAATTTGTTTATTTTTAAATTGCCAAAATTTCATATAAATTTATTAAAACTTGTTTTTTGTTTTCAATATCCTATAATTTGCAAATGAAATTTATCAGCAAAATATTTCCTGTTAAGTTAATTACAGGCATTTTAATGAAAATGGACCAAATTCATCAATTCGAGGGGGGAGATCTTACTATTGGCAAATTCGAAATTACCTGTAAAAACTTTGCTTTGCTAATCGGCAATGGTTCCTGAAATTTTTCCGAAACAATAATATTCAATTCTTCTCGAGCCTCGTCGAGTTTCTCCATCATCTCGGCCATAACTTGAAGATGTTCACGAAGCAAACGATCGAGTTTTTGCCTGAGTGAATCACGCGAGTCTTTCATTCGTAAAAATTTGATGCACAAATTGTACGTAACTTCGCTTTTCTCGGCAATCTCGTCTCGCAATTTTTTATTCTCGTCTTCCAGGCTCTCTCGAATTTTCTCAAATTCACGTCGTTGAATTTTTGTCATACTTCCGTGAGGCTTTGTGATGTTGGTCTGAATCTCTTGGCAAAAATGTTCCTTCTCCCTCTGATAGAAGAATCTTTCGTCGTCGAGCTGTTCTAGAATGAAATCTCGGATTATTTTATCGTTAATATCGTTTTTTTGTTTTGTTTTATTTTTTTTTTAGCGTTTATTTCGTTAATACGACTTACGCTTCAGATTTCGATTGCATCGTTGCTGCCTCTTTAATTCCGAAGCAATCCTCTCGTTGTCACGTCGAATATTCTCGAGGTGTATGTCTTTTGTGCGAATCGCATTCTTCAAATCACCAACAGTTTGACCCAGTTCTGCTATCTGGTGAAAACAAAAAATAATAAACCGTCAAAAAATTATTTATCAAAGAAATGGATTTTTTTTCCATTGATCATTTGCACAAAAACTACTTTTTTCAATAATTGATTAAATTAATTTTGTACAAATAATTTTCTGCGATGTCCTCAGTATGATATTTGAATTATTTTTGCTGTTGTGATTACCTGTTGATGAAGATCCGTCACTTCGTCCACAATATGACATGCCGAAGATCCTTTAAAACTCGTTCGATCTGTGCTGTCTCCAAAATTCGCACTAGGCTCGATTCTCTGCATATCATTTTTTCGACTGGCTGAACCACAAATCGCCTCCTCCGAATTTCTCGAAGACTTTGATAATTTTCTAATTTTTTAAGATAAAAATTTTCTATAAGCATCGAAAAACACTAAATTTGTGAAAAAAAAAAAAAAAAAAAAAAAGCTCTGTGGTATTTAACGATCGACTCACCCCAATTTGGAATCGAAATTCAGGTACATAAATGATTCCCAAATTTTGCGATCGTCAACGAATCGTTACGCGACAAGATCAATTTTTACAAATAATAAGCTCGTTAGTTGACGTTAAATTACGAGGCTAATGAAAAAAACTTTTTGTTAAAAAACGTAATCATTATTTGTACGAGACAGTTAGCGACTTGTTGAGTAGCCGAAAACGTGCAATTTTTCTGTCATCTGTCACACTGTCGGAAATAACCATTTCCTATTCAGTGATTTTTGCAGCACGTCAAGCGACAAAAGAACAGAGTCTTTGCTAATCTCAATTTTGTTCGGATGAAAAATCATTGAGAATAATTTTATTTCCAAATAAATTGATAATTGTCATAAATAATAACGAAATTATGAATAATTTTTATCATTATTATTTTTAAAATATTCATTCATTATTTTCGTACGATATATTTTCAATATGGTTTCTTCCATTTTTTTTTTCTCTGTCCCATAGTTGTTCATCGATAGGATTGAATGAGGATGAAATAATTGGATTTGTGTGAAATGTTTTATTGTATCGTATATGTACAAAAAGGTGTACGGACTACTGTCGATCGGTCAAGTTATTATTTATTATTATTATTATTCGCCAATGTATCGGCGATGTCCCCTCACGGCAGAAGGACATTTGATGTTCTTAAAAAAAAAAAGTCACACATGTGTGTTTTGTACACCCGTGACCACTCTCGTCTGTTATATCGTCCATCAAAGTGGAATGAATGTCGATAAATGACATTATATGAGTATGCTTATTGTTTTCTTTTCATTAATTCTTTTTGTTTGTTTTTTTTTTCTTTTTTTTAATCATTTCTTTGCAATTCTTGATACAACTTCTGCTCTGCTTCGATTAAAATACATCTCAAAAGTACTCGCGCATATTCTCGTCACTGGATCTTCCACACGCACTCGGTCACTGAATAACGCGTCGTTGGCTCATTTTTTTTTTTCCCCCCTCGAATAGAAAACAAAAAAATCATGAAAAAAAAGAACACGTTCAAAATAAGTGGTAAGAAAAATCATGAAATTTCGATAGAAACAAAATCTTTGACACAAAAATATCCTCGTGTTCCGTTTGCTTTTGGCTTTTTGTTGTTGTCGTTGTAGGGATACAGCTTTGGGGAAAAAAAAAAAAAAAAAATGGTCCGTGCGACAAGTGGAAGACATCTCAAAAAAATATGTTGAAAAAAAAAAAAGTAAATTGAGAAAAAGTGCAGTTTTTTTTCTAAATTTTACGTCGATAAAACGTTAAAAATTGGATGTCACATTCCGCAGACTGGCGTAGTCCGTTTATTTTTTTTAATTCTACTCGTAAATTGCATTAAAGTGGTGCAATTTCGATCCATCGAAATGCGAAATACGATTAGGATTTGCTGTTTTTTTTCTTCTTTTAATCGGATGAAACGATTTTTCGATTCGCACAATTGACGATGATATTTGATGGACTTACGCTTAGTAGCCTAGCCTAAGATTGGTTGAGTTTTTTTTTTGTTGTTTTTTGTAATTTTTTTTTTTTTTATTAATTTGATCTTTGAGGTTTAAGCTTATTTTTTCTTGTTCTTGTTGGCCTGATTTTTATTTTTGGCTGAGGCTGCCAGTTTGGCATTCTTCTTCTTGGGTTCGTCATCCTCATCGTCCTCATCCTCGGGATCCTGTGCCGCAAACACAATTTTTACAGATAAGAAATGATGCGACATTTCGCAGTCCTTAAAATATTTTTGAAAGTTGTGTGCAATTATAAGGGGGTGCTCTTTGCAACGGGCCGAATATATATATATTTTTTTTCCTTTTTTTAATTCGTTCATTGTAATGTGTCCGATTGAACAAATTACGGAGAGAGCAACGCGTGCCAAGATGGAACGGAAGGAAGCATGAAGAAGTGTGCATACATCGAGAAGATTATAAAATAAAAGAAAAACGATGAAAATGCTTCTTTAAAAAAACATTGTTTATTTCAACCGAAAAGGAAAAACAAATTAACAAATTGAGAAAATTCAAACACAAATTTGATCAAATACATTTTGTTTTTTATTGTTATTTTTTTTTTGCAAAGTCAGAAATTGCCTTTTTCGATATAAAAAGTAATATAGAGTAAAAGAGAGAAAGACTCGAGTGACTTGGACGTAGAACTTATGGCTATGCTTAATAACGCTGTTATTATTTCTTTTATCGGATTATTTGTCTACTGCTTCGTCCATCTTGGCACGCTTGGTGCCATTTTTTTTACCGTCCGCCGTTTGCTTTCGTTTCTTTTGCGGTGCCTGAAATATTCATTTCTAATTTACACACACAAAGGCAAAATATCTTTGATGAAAAAAAGAAATCAAAGTTATCGGGCAGAATAGAAAAGTAATGATAAAAAGTTATGGAATTCGAGTGAATTCGTTGTCGGGATGAAAATATGACACAAACGTATCTAATTACCTTCTCATCATCCTCATCGTCAATGTTCTCCTCTTCCATTTCATCCTCTAAGTCGTCAAATTCCTCCATGTGTGTTCCTGCGAATGAAATATTTCAATATTCATGACAATAATAAGACAAGAGTTCAAATGTAACATTTTTCAACGTGCCATGTAGACTTTTTTTTTTTTCAATTAACTAGATCAATTTCATTATTTTAATAATTATAAATTACATCGTACGATTGTTCGATATTTGACCAAAAAAAAAAAGTATTTCTTACCAAGGAGATTGTGTCCTACTATGTGAACTGGTCCACTGCCCTTGATGAGAGTGAAGGTGACTGGAGGATCGGGAAAACTGAGATCGAGAATAATTTGAACCGTTCTTCCAACTTCCAGAAGGGCAATTGGACACTTTATGAGGCCCTTGAGTCCCATTGCTTCTACCTGAAGAACATTGAGTTCACCCGGTTTTGCTTCTGGTCCCAAAAGTGCCTGCAAAACATTTACAATTATTTCTTTTTTAATTACGAAATAAGCCAAAAAATGAAATCATCTCATTCATCATTGAACTATAAATACTAAAATGTTTATATTTTTTTTTTTGCGTTTATACAGCAAAAAAAAAATAATTCATATGCATACACACGCGCATATCGAAATTAAACACCATAGTCAAATTATCATGAAGCAATTCCCCCTCAAACCGCATTTTTTTACAGCCAATTTCCGTTAGGGTTACCCTCTCCTCTTTTTCCATAGGAAAGATTCAGGGGTTGTTCAGCCAGTAGGTAGGGGAAGAATAGTCCACAGCGAAGGGAAACAAAATCGCGCCAAACGCAAAGAACCGACATTTGTGGTACTTTATCGATTTTTTTTCTCCCCTCATAATTTGCGCCTTTCATTGAACATTTGCAACGAGATCGTGCATCTTTTTTCAAATTTTTTTTTTTCACAAAAATTTCTACCGCTTTTGTCGCTGTTTTTTACATTTCATAGTTGGCGCGCAAAGCCGAACGTTTAGAGGTGAGTTCGTGTTGGAGGGAGATAGAAAGGAGATGGGACGATAGAGGGGGGGAAAGAGAGACAGACAAAGATAGGGAGTGAAATGGCGAGGGGGCGGTCAAGTACCGGTAAATTATATTCGGGTTAGCTTACTGGTGAATATGCGACATTTTAATTCCCAAAAAACGTACTAGATGGCATCATTCCGAACAAACGAACATTTACGCAACATAGAGAAATTCGAGACAAAAAAAAACAATTTTGCATCATAACGAGATAAATAAAACAATAAGTGGATTCTCAAGCCCGAAAATTAGCCGGTCTCCGTAATAAACTCTTTCTTTTTCTTTCTCAAGGACGGAAACGCCTGAGTCACAATTAGAGTCTCCTTCCGGCTTATGTAAAATCAAAGGCTTACCATTTTGATGATGAGTTTTTGATCAACTCCAAAATGTTGATTGGCACCGTCGGCGTCATCGTTCTTCCTCTCAGGATCCCATACTTCGCTCGCATTTGGTCCCTCAAGGGTAATTCCTGAACACACAAAATCCCACAAGTTAAGCCGCGCATTTTATTTTTTTCCTTTCTTCCATTATTTCTTTTTGCTCGCAACGGAATTCGATGGTTACGAAAAATCGCGTCCCTTTTACGATATTTCGCTTAACGTCATCTCGGCGGAAAAATTCTCCTCAAGCGAACAGGGAGAATATCGATATTTATTTAAAAAAAAAAAAAAAACAAAAAAAAATGCCAAACGTTTGTCACGAATATCATCGCGAACAATGGATATACAAAATATTCTCTCATCACTGTTCACAATGGCCGCCCTGCCGGCGTCCCGTGTACCCAATGCGTTGTGCCGCACACTTTTTGCTCGTTTCAATTGTACAGCACGAAGTAACGTGACAAATGACTAAATAAGACATTGTTCTTGTTGCTGATTCGTAGACGCATTATATTTACCGTAAAGATATTCCTCCGCCATGACGATCGAGACGATATTAATGGATATTTGGGGGGTCGTAAGAGATCCGGACGAGAGTCGATGTAGCGTGCGTGGCGAACGATACGATGAAATGCTCCTGTCGTTGAAGCTTCGAGAGACGCCGCGCGCGCAATAGTCACACACTCGACACGACGGTGTCCCTTGACGAATTTTTCATTGTGTGCGTGGGTTTGGCTCAGTGGTGGGGGAACGATTTTATAGCGACGCTCGTAAAGGGACGAAAAGAGAAGAACGGTGGTCGCACGTGCTATAGAAGAACACGAACGAACGTCTAACAGATTAGCGAATCAGATTCGCGTATTTGCGAGTCATTGCGCGCCTAGAATATGTTCAATTTTCCGATTGGTCGCTGCTGTCCGAACCGGCATTTCCAGGGTTGCCGATTCGCCGGAAATTCACGCGCTGTAACGCCAAGAAAAGAATTGTAGCTGGAACGGCGCGATAATTCAAAAATTCCGCATACATTTTTTTTTTTTTTTTTAATACTTTCGTACAGAATTGTCGTTCCTGATTTTTTCGATTACGAAATAAAAGCATGATCGCTGATGAAAATAGGAAAATGTAAATCATCATTATGTAATTTATTATCGACACATTCTAATGCAAAACTACGTCACAACAATTCTCGCAGTTTATACACAAAATTGCATAGGAACATTAAGTTTTTCTCGTTTACATTGACATATTTTCTATATTTACGTTTTTTTTTGTAAATGGCCAAGCACAAAATAAATTAGAACTTAGAGCTAAACAAAGAAGAAAAAAAAAAAAAAAATCAAACTGTTCAATCGCCCTGTGAGATTGGAGAGCCCCGATCTCTCTTTGAGCCTTTTCCCTTTGCTTTGGATTTCGTGTCGCGTTTACGACTCAGTGACGATGTCGAGGTCGTTGATGTCGAGTCTGCTGGACTCGAATGATTTGAACCCTCGCGATCCCAACGAGCAAGTGCCTCGCGCAAATTTTGTCCATCCGTTTCATCATAAACGTCAACGTCAACGTGCAAATTGTTGTCCTGGTTAGATCGTCCAATTTCCGATGTTTCCAAATTTGCTCTCATCTCTTTTCTCTGATCCTCCGTATGCTGAGGACATCTCATTGAGCGTGTGCACAATTTTTTCGTATGTTCCGAAATTACACCGCAAATTTGCGTTAGCAATGCTCGTTTATCCTCGATCGACATGTTATCATAATTCGAGGGTGAATTCTCGTTGCTCGATTGCACATGATCCCCACTTGGGTCGCCATTTCGTTGACCACCTTTCTGTTGCTTCGAACGCTTTATGCCATTCCGATCTTTGCGACGTTTTCGCTTGTCATTCGTCAAACTCCAATCAACGTCATCATCATCGTCGCTTATCACACCGCTAAAATTGCTCATGTCCTTAGAACTGTTTGCTATTCGCCGTGATGCGATCCTCGAACTATTTCGTCCCATTCCCATACACTTTTCGAGATGAGTCGCAAATCTGCATGCTGCAACGCCTCTGTCGCAATTTGGGCAGTTGCATTCTTGGGACTTTTTCACGGGATGTTGACCAAACACGTCGAGACCAGGAGAATCTGTGAATGAATCATTTAATGATAAAATTCATGTCAACAGAAATGAGCAAATTAAATATTTTTGATCTGATAAAAAAAAATATTCCCATTTTCATTTCAATGTTAAAAAATAATTATTATTATTATTCTGATATCAGGACAAATTGTGAATCCACGAAAAACAAAAAGGTCATATATATATACAAACTATGATTAAGAAATACATGAAAATTGTAATCACAAAAGTAAGAGATGAAATATTATGTCCAAAGAAATGAACGAGAATTAGTTCAACCTGAGATGGAGAGAAAATCTGTAAAATAATTGGAGAAGAAGCATCAAAGGAAAAATAATAATTTGACTTTCTATTATATTCTCATTCATACGAGATCTCTCGCTATAAAAATTTCTTGATAAGTTCTTCTATTTGTTACTTGAATTATTTTGAATTTATAACTTTTCCCTCTTTTCTCATATATTTTTCTCAAATAATCCACACACACACACTCATTCCATAAATTATTACAGGCTTTTTCTGAAGAAGATTTCTGAGTTGTGCAAACCTTTGGAAATGTAATTTAAGTTTCTAAAATAGAGCCAGTGCTGGAGCTTAAATTTAAAACTAAAATAATTTCTTATTGGTAAAAAAAATCGTGTGACTAATTTTCTGGCAATTTTATTAAGTTTAGACCATGCAAAGTGTCTAACAATTTGGTATATAATTAAACAAATATATATATATATTTTGGAGCTGAAAATGTGACTAAAATTTTGATGGAAAATTCTCAAAATCATAACCAATCTCCACCATGGCTCGTTGTCACTTTTTCAAAATCATGGAATAATCGAAAACAAAAAAATCCAGATAAATGCTACTCGTTTTATCATTAACGTCAACGTCGACGTGCATATTGTTGTTGCAAAACGTCGACGTGCAAATTGTTGTTGCAAAACAGGAGAATATCCAAATTTCATTCAATGATTACCTCAAATTAAAAAGAAAGAAAGTTTATTTTCTCACCTACAATGGCGTAAGATTCGTCATCAGGAATTCCCTCCTCGATGTCAGAACTCCCAGTTATTATAGTTCTGTGAACATCAAAGACAAAACCCATGAGAACCTCGTCAAGGAGATCCTCATATATTTCCTTTGTGGCAGCTTCGGCATTTTCGCTTTTGCTCATAAATTCGAGAAAACTTCTGTCCAGTTCTTGTATGCGTTCTTCCGTTACGGACATTTTCAATGTGAGACTTTTCATACATGAGACTTTTCATACAAAATGTTTTATCCCCATTTTGTCTGCAATGTTTACAATCGTTCTGACGAACCTCGTAGGCTACGAAAACAACACAATGATTTTCTACGTTTTATTTACTTCTGCCTTCCTCCATTATTGTATTCCCCTTATCATGTGTGGGATGAAAAATTCCTCAATTTCCCAACTATGAATATTTTATTCATAAAATTAATATACAATCGCTTGTTCGTTAATAATTCATATAAATCTATCACATTTTTCCTGCCAGACGACTTTTTGACGCTTTGACATCTTTCACGAAAGGCCCACCAGGTGGCGGCGGAGGATTTGGTCAAGTTACGGAGAAGGGGAAATATTAGTGCGCGCGATATTTGAATAATTATATTTTAGTCTCCATGAATTATAATCTATACCAAAGAAGATAAAGTGTAAGCCAAGAAGCATGCAAATAGCATAATTCACTAGTTAGCCTCTGCCTATACCCTCCTTGAACCCTTAAGCTAAAGCTAAAAGTGGGGTACTCTTTAGGTGCTCAGACAAGCTTTCACCCCAGTGGTAAGATGTCGCTAGTGTCGCCTTTGCATGTGTGCGTTTACATACAAGAGTAATAAACACGTGAGCCACTACACATCAATGCGTTAGGCTGGATCCTCACTATGGGCGATTACGATTGGTTGAAACAGTATTAAACCCGAATTTACTAGCGTCTTAACCAATCACAAGGCTGTGTTTGAGCGCGCGCTCGTAGTGAGCATCCAGACAATGTCTAACGTGAGTGAGGTCAACTCTCTCACACTCAACTAGGTTCTCTATTTTCGTTGGTTCTATCTAACCCCCCATCTTCGGTGCCGATACTCGCATCTTTGTTAGCTAATACCGCGAAATAACATTTTGTTACAGATATGTTACACGAAGAAAATATATGCGTTGATGTTTCCAAGTGTTTTTTAGTCAAACTTGATCAATGACATTAATTAGAATTCAAGTCTCGTGATCCTGGTACTTTTCTAACCTTAAAAGTGCATTATTCCCTTGACCCAGCACTTGACCGGTGTGTTTCACGCTCAAGACGTGTTCCAAAAATTCTTTAGTGTTTATATTTAGTGTACATGAAATTTTTGAAGATTCTCCGGGAATAATTCGACGTTTTACGCTATAGGACAATTCGAAGGTAAGATATGTCTGATAAAAATTTGTGATGTACTCATGTTATATCATAGAACATGAGAGGTCATCCTACAAGGAACAACTTGAGGTTACCAAAATCTTTCGATATTCATTTTCAGCAACTAAAAAAATAGGCAACTGGCGTATCCATTGTAAAATGGCAAAAACAATAAAAAGTTTATTGGGAGTATCGATGGTGATACGTAATTTAGGTACATTATCGAATTACACAATGACCAGACGATTCATTCAAATCTCCACAAATTGTGTAAATATCTACAGCAAAGGTAGAGTGAGAGAAAAAAATATTCTTACTAATTTACTATGTATTGTTCATATTGTTTTTCATCTATTTACATTTCAATGTGATGCATATCATTTGACTATATTTTACTTGATGCATATTATTTTACTATATTTACTAATCAGTTTACTATATTGTTTAAATAAATATCAGATTTCTATTTTTTAACTTTGCAATACATTTTTATTGGTCGTCACGAAGATTTATCCATTTGCAAAAATGTCATCCAATAGGGCAGGCATATTTCTATATTACATTTTAAGAAAGCATTTTCTCTAAAAGTAATTTTAGTAATTTGTCATAAACTTAACTATGATCACTCCATCCTCCGGAGGTCCAACATAATAAATAAAGTATGACAAATTTTCATTAATATGTTAGAAAAAACTTATAGTTGTATGTTGAAAGTTTGTATTAATTATGATATTCATGAAATTTTATACAAAAATGGTAAAAACAAAAATATTTTATAAAAGCTTTCTAGTCAGATGATTTTAGTAATAATTAATCCTATAACCCTACACTGAGGTACAAACGCACCCCACGAGAATTTCACATTCCACATCAGAGCTAGCAAGCGCTATTTTCGGTTTGGTTTAAATGATTTTTTTACTATCCGTTGTTATTCTAAACTGACTTTATTATAGGCTCTTCGTTATTAAAAAAGGAAAATATTCATGTATAATAGAACCATATTGTCGCATATGAAAAGTATTTTATGCTAATGAGAAGATTGGGGGGGATTGTATCCCAGTGTAGGGCTTGAAGCCACAAAAAATGATAGGAGGCTTCTAAGGTTAATAATGTTGAATTAAATTATCGGATAAACGAAAAAAAAAAAATTTTAATACAAAGTATTAATTTTTCATATCGGGCAAGATATTTTATAGTTGCATTTGAATTATAAAATTGTGAAACGAAAAAATATATAATTACCGTGACAATAATTTTAGAGTCACTCGTTTCACCGAGACCACATCTGGTCAACGATAATGCTCATGAATTGCAAAATTCCGGGAGTATGCAAGAAATGCTAAAGCAATGCAATGTGACAACACAAGTTTTGAGCATAATACGGGCGAATCAGAGCAAAATGACGACGCGGGACACAATTCTCGCTTTGGAGACTCTATTCGACATCGAGAGAAACAAATCTCTCAAGCACTCCAAGATATACGATGAACCCGAATTTTTGGTACTGTGCGAAATACTAAGAAAAAACATGAGACGTGTCATAGGCGGTGACCTCCTAACTATCCTTAAGGTGTTCATTTACTTTGAAGTTCCAGCCACGAGCATTATATTTCAAATGGTTCTTCAGATTTTGCGTCAAACTATAAATCATGTGTCACTTCAAGAACTAAGATTCCTCCACTTTTTATTAGAAAAGTGTGAAAAAACTACGCTGTCCGAGGCTCTTTTGATTGCAATTCCGATGGTCTATGCGAGTAATGTTGCAACGAAACTCGATCGTGGAAATATTGTTCACATTCAATCTAGCTTATCGTATTTGGCACCAAAATCGAAAAATACCGAGATATTTGACATCATCATTCATGAAATAAACAATTGGAAACAAACAATTGAACCATCAGGAGCTTATTTGATTTTATTGGCTTTGTGCCGTTTACAATGCACACCCAATGGACTCCCAGAAATATTGCTGCGTGTACAAAACATACTTGCCACAAACATGACGTGTCTCAATCAAAAGGACATTATGCACGTTATGAATCTGCTTATCTACAGGATCAGAAGAGAGTGAGTTTCTTTTATTAATGCATGAATTGAGAACAAAAAAAAAAGAAAAGAAAAAAATTATGTACTTTCACTATCAAAGTCTCCTCAATCATCTAAGAATGGCTCAATCACGAAGAATTTTATATCCCAGGATTTTAAAATTAAATCACAAAATTGCAAAATGTTTTTTTTTTCCTTTTTTTTTTTTTTGGGCTCGACGAAGAGACTTTGTCCAACTCAAATGAATCAAACTGTAAAAATCTATGTATCTATCTAACTGGAAAATATGTCTAAAAATAAATGGACAGTTAAATTTTTTAAGGGCTTATCTTATATATATATATATATAAATACATAAATAAAATGATATTTATGATTTAGAGACCTACATTATTATCACGAGGGTTTCATCGATGCGTGTGCATCGACCGTAATATCTGAAGATTGGGGCTTTGGCGAAGCAATTATGATGCTTGAAAAATTGCTCAATATCGGTCACGTGCAAATACCACTTTTGGATTATATTGCGGGAAAATGTTTCGAGAATCCGTCATTATTGGAGTCATGCCCACCTGAGCGTATCGCCACATTGATCAATGGCTTTGCCACTGCCGATTACAAGCCCATTTTTTGGGATTCTGTGCGAGATAAAATTATGAACCACAGCTTATTCCAGGCAAAAACGGCGATGAATTATCCATTACCAAAACTCGTCTGTTGTCTTTTGGCGCTTGATTTGTACTGCCCGAAATTGGTGGAAAAAGTTTTTCAAGATAGCACTGAAAGTTACATGCGACTAAACGAGAGAAGACAAAAATTGTCTATCTATCAAGCGGTTAAAACACTCTTTCCTCAATATTCGGGATATTCGCCGGGCGATGATTACGTTGATAAATTGCATATCGTCCAAGACGGGAAGAAGGGATATTTCCCCCTCATAAACGCGCTTGAATGCGCTCTGGGTGGTCATCGTTATGTACTGACCAACGTTACAACGAAACTTGGCCACAATATCGGTTAGTTGCATTAGAATAACCTTACCAGTAAATCAACAAACTTTCACACAAAGTATATCTATATATACATATGACGATTTTAACATGGGTGTTCATTTACTGGGGCTAATTTTTAAGCATTTATTTACTGGTTCGTTTACTCCTATAAATTTATTTTTCAATTTCTTCTGTTTTAAAAATTTTATCATACACAAGTAGAATTTACAAAATGAATCAATATTCCACATTAGATCACGTTTTTGTAATGAGAAGGGGCGGCTTTCCCGTTGCCATTAACAACACGGACGAGGAGATGGATGAAATTTCGGAAACGGCTCTCGAAGATTTGAATCCATTACACGATAGCCAAGTGTGAGTTTGATGGAAATATATATATATATATTAGCAGTTGAAATGAAATTGATGAAATTTCGGTTTCATTTATTGCAGAATTCTCGTATGGTACGTGCCCACATCCGCTTACTCGATCAATACTCAACGATTGAAGGGCATCTGGTCGATGAAAGTCAAAACATTGGAAACTTTTACGGGTTATACGGTGATTATGATACAACAAACAATGTGGATGAGTCTCTCGGAAGCAGAAAAAATTCCCTATCTCATGCAAGCCATCAAGCTCAAATGCGATGAGACCTCGGGATCGGCAACTATGTAAAGTTTCATCGAAAATGAAAAAAAAAATAAAAAAAAAATGATTTTTATCCTTTGCGGGACAATTAAGTTTTCAATTTGTTTGTCAGTAAAGTGTACATAATCGTTATTCGAGTACAAAAATTGTTGAATGACCCGTTAAAAAAAAAAAAAACCTGAAAGATTCGTCAAAAAATCCTAGACTCTTTTTAGGATCTCGACGTCGACTTGAATAAAACGAAAGGAATAAAAAAGAAAATGAGCAAAAAAATCACACTCGTGCATACTTCTTATTCAACAGTTTATTATATGAAAATAGATAATATGTCAACAATAAAATATAGTCATTGTATATATAATAATTGCTCCGAATGCGATATATATATATTTTTTTATTTTCGTTTTCAAGCCACGCATTTGTTTATCGCTGAATAAATGGATACCATCACGCTTTGAAGCTTATGGGAACTGAGTAATTATCGAGAGGAGACTTTTTTTCAAAACTTTTAAAAGTTTTTGTTAATTTTTTTTTCGTCTTGATATCTACAAAAGGAAATTACGATGCGACTGGCAAAAATGACTTACCCACTCGATAATTATCGGTATTGAGTCACGAAATCGTAAAATCGAAATATTTTATCACTTGAATTTTCCCTGCGCAAATAACTGAAATAAAGAAAAGATACGGCTAGCCACGAAATTCGTCACATACAATTTTTTTTCTTCGACATCAGACATAAAAAAGTTTGTATAAATTCTTGCAGCTTGAACGAGTCATTTTGCACATGAGGTAAAAGGACAATTAAATGAGCGATAGGAATATGCATTTATGACTCAAAAGTTTTTTTTTTACTCTCTTTCTTCATGTATGCAGACAATAATAGGAGATGTTCTGCGCGTTGTGAGAGATAAAATAAAAAATAGCCACGAAAATTCTCAAATATAAGAAAAAATAATGAAAAAGCTGCCTACATGAAAATTGTCGCACATGATTTTTTTGTTTTCAAACATGAAACGTAAAAAAACTTTGTATATATTTTTGCAGCTTGAACGAACAATTTTGCACATGGAGTAAAAAGACGATTAAATTAACAATAGGAATATGTATTTTTCCGACACAAAAGCTTTGATTACCCTTTTTTTTTACACTTGCAGACAATAATAGGAGATATCCGCGCGTTGTAAGAAATAAAATTTAAAGAATAGCGACAAAAATTCTCGATTATAGGAGAAAATGATTGAAAAAAAAAATCAAACTGCCGACAGGGAACATACAACCGGGTACAGTTCCTTGGAGCACCAACTAGCACCATTCCATGATGACAGAACAGGAGGAAAAAAAAAAAGATCCAGGTCCGTCGAGTAAAAAAATCGTTGATCATTGATTGAGACCAAAGAGCTTGAGAGCATTGAAAGCAGTCGCGAGTGCAACTTCCTCGGGTGTTTTATGCATAAAAGCAGCGACCATTTCAACAACCGCTGGCAATGCGCAAGGCTCGTTACGCTGAAAGGTGCAATAACGATGGAGGAATGTCATGGATCTTTCGGTAAGAGAGTCCTTGACGTGAGGTGGCAATTTGCTCGCTCTCGTATTTGGATACATAAATGGAGCATCAGTCTCAACGAGTATACGATCCAAGGGTGCCTGACCACCCTCAAGAATCTGTCTGACACCGCTGTCCGATTTATCCTTGCAGAGATAGCCCGTTATACCAAGATAAAATCCTTGATCGAGATATCGTTGCGCCTCATCGGCCATACCGATGAAAGAGTGAATCATTACCGGTGGTAAATTTTTATAATTACTCAGCACCTCCAAAACATCCTTTTGAGCACCACGCTCGTGTACAATTAACGGTTTATTCAAACGACAAGCCAATTCAATCTGTTTGTGAAATACCGAGCGTTGAGTCTCCGGATCGGAAAAATCACGATTGTAATCGAGGCCACATTCACCAATTGCCACGCATTCCGGATTTCCGGCTATGCTCTCAAGCTCACTCAACGTTTCCGAATCTTCCCATGATTTTGCATCGTGAGGATGAACACCAGCGGTTGAGTATAATGTTCCTGGATAAATTCGCGTAAGACGCAACGCCTCTTTGCTCGAACGTATACTCGCACCTGTAACCATGATTTTTTGTACACCAGCATCTTTTGCTCGTTGAACGACACTGTCCAAGTCACGACTGTACTTTTTATTCGTCAAATTTGCTCCAACGTCCACCAGGATATAATTCTCGTAGCATTGGCTCATTGATGAAACTGCATCTTTATCCTCAACACTCGAGCCACTTGGATTCTCCGACATTTTTCGAATTTTTATCAATTATCTGCAATTGGAAAATTTTAATTTAGCAATGAAAATTTGGCGGTAGTTCGGATGATGTTTTTGTTGCGCCTTCATTTTTTTTTGTTTTTTATCTAATGGAGGAGAAAATTTAGTAAAATTGTCCTCTTGTAACAAATCAACTGAGAATTGTGAAGAAATTTCTTAATTTTCGAGTTGGCTAGTTTTTATTTTTCACTTATACATTAGAAAAGTTTTAGGCCAAATGACAACTTTTGTATGAAATAAAATGATTAAAAAATCAACCATATTGAAGATGCTAAATGCCAAAAAGTGATGAAGAAATTAATTCCAAAAAATTGATTATAACAAGTTAGAGATGATAAGTGTTACTTTTTTTTTTGCTTACGAAATATATTCGCCAATCTTTTCCCATACATGTGAATTTTTTATGAATTTTTTGATGTTTTCTTTATTTTGGAATTTCCGTTTTTGAGCATCTTTTAGCAGTTTGCACTTATGAAATTGATCAGTCAATGATTTTAAGAATGTGGCGGGTGCAATATGGAGCCTCTTCCATATGGAAACGAAAACCAAAATTCACGACTTTCTCTCAATTTTCATGAAATTTAACAATTTTTTGCAATAAAGGAACAACTTTCAGAGATCAATATTTATAATATTTATAAATTGTATATTCTTGAATATCTTCGACTGATATTTTTGAAAATTGGCGATTTTGTAAGATAAAACTTTACCGGTTTAAATAATTGATAAAAAGATTTACCAGGGACTTTTTAATTTCTCCTTTAATAATCCTTATCTTTTTTCTTGTAAAATATCGTCCATGAATTTTATTTAATAATTTTTTATATTTATTTTTTGTTTTTTTTTTTTCTTAAAAGAAATTAATAAGAATGGTTAATTATCATAAAACAAAAAAAACAATTGATTTCAGAAATTGAAAAGATAAACTTGTCTTTGACTATTGTTAAAATAGCCATTGTAAGCTCGACCAAGGAATAATCATAAATTTTGTGATAATGAAAAAAAAAAATGGCCCGTGATGAATCTCCATTGGGCTTGTCAAAAATGGTCCAGCTTTCTAACCTCTGAGGGCATGTAATTTGGCCTGTCAAATGAAAAATTCTTGGAGCCCCAATTATTGCTCCTTCGAAAAATTATTATTATACCCGAAGAATTGAGGAAAAAAACGACTTACTTTTCATTTGTTTCTAAATTTGGAAAATAGACGTCGTATGTTCGCGGGTGATTGATGCTGGCCTGGTGGAGCAATTTAGATGAGAATTTTTAACCCCTTATGCCCGCAGTGTGTCAAGACAAGACATGAGTCATGCACTCTGGACAGTGGACAGCGTTTTATAACCTACATATAGTGTCGGCGAGACGCGTTCAAATTTAGGTCGAATAATCACTGAAAACATTCGGCAACGTGAAAAATAAAACTCAAGCTGATTAAAGTGCTAAATACAGTTATACTATTTTGTGAATATTATCGTTGTTGATAAAAAAAAAAAAAAAAAGTCATTAAAATTCGGAGGGTGAAAAGAAAACGACACGAAACACACATACTTCGAGACGTTTGGGATACAAAAAAAAAACAACTTGTTGAAATCGTTTGAACAAAAGTGAAACGGACGGAGGAAAAAATACGATTATTGACTAATATTTGTTTCTAACAATGAAGGTAAAATACTTATATTTACTCATTCATTTGTTTCATTAATTAATCCATTTATTTATTTATTTATCTAATGGATAAAAAGGGGACTGCAGATATAATAAAATAATAAATGAAAACAACAGTAACAATGTTTAATTTGTCTTTTCTAATCCTTTATAGAGGCAGCTTTATGACTTAAAATAATATTATGAAATTTTTGGTTCAGTGCTCTCAGTTATTAAAAAATTGCATTTCGAAAAATATACTGGATGTATGTGGGAGTGTAGATATATGTCTATGCAAGTCTTGAATAATTTAAATTTGTGTAAATCCAAAATTATTTAATCTGATATGCTTAAATTTTTCACTATACCAAAGCAATCCTTACCTTTCTTTTTATTTCCCATAATTTTTAGACAGGTGTCCAGATTTCTTAGAATTTTAATTTGTTTATGAGAAGGAAATTATGGGAAAATAATTTTTTCTAAAAAATTGAAAAAAAAATTTGACAGAAAACAGCGCACAAAACTCGTCGTCAACAATTGGCGGAAAAATCGGCAATTGCAAAGAAACGCGTGGATGCGACAAATGCTCTCAATGATCCGTTAAATCCATCATTTCGAAATTACAAAGCACCAGACGGAAGTCGCATAACGCTAAAATGCAGAAAAGTCGGTGATTTGAGTAGAGAGACTATTGCCTGGATATTCGATTTGATGGAGAGAAATATGAAAACGATGTACGAACAAACAAAATGGGGATGGAATGCTGAAGAAAAGCAAAAAGAATTAACCGAGCCTGCTGCTTGGTATTTAATAGCATCCGATTCAAATGACCAATTGATTGGCTTCTCACATTTTCGTTTCGATTTGGATTATGGACTCGAAGTGCTTTACTGGTACCGAAATATACAAATTAATTCAACGTCTTATTTCAATTATATGGATTTCTCGATGAATTTATACACTGGTTGTTTTTTTTTTACTTAATTTTTTATTTTTCACAGCTACGAATTACAGATAGAACCAACAGCGAGAAGAAAAGGCCTTGGCCGCTGTATGATGATAGCGCTAGAATCTATGGCATTAGAAAATGTGATGCAGAAAGTTGTCTTGACCGTTTTCAAACGAAACTTCACTGCTGTGCCATTTTTTCACACACTTGGGTACATTTTTTCTTCTTGCCATTTTTCTAAAATTCTACCATTTTATTCTAATCCTTTCTTTTCTTAATATCCGTTTCATCAGAAATGGGCAAAATATTCGATCACACTTTTATTTAATGAAAAAAGCTCCAACTGCGATTTCTTAATGAATGTATAATTTAATAGCCACTTGGAGTGAAATAATTATCGTAACAATCTAATTTCAAGATACAGATCGCAATTGTAGCTTTTCCAGAATGACCAAAAAAAGTAATTCTTGCCCATCATCACTGATTTATATCGAGAGCTATGCTGATAGTCTAATCAGCCTTAGATTTTATTTCATCTCTGGCATATCAATTGGTAATTCATCTAACGAGGCCGTAAAAATTTCCCCATTTGACCAAAAACAAAACATCACGCGAACTAATATTATCCTGCAATCATGATAAAGCTCTTTTCACTCTTGTTTTTTTGTTTATATTGCAGCTACTTTGTTTCTTCCTTTTTTTCCCCTTTATATTTGGTGAACAAACAAATAAAAAAAAAACAATCCCTCCAACATGACTAATACTGTTGCAGTTATAAATTGGACAAAACTAGTCCGGCGGAGTCGGAAAATCAGCATTACGTAATCCTGAGTAAAAAACATCTATCATCCACGAGGAATGCTACGAGTATTGAGGATTTGTGATAAATCCTCGTCTATTTTCCTATGATTGCGTCTTGTGAAACAATATCGATGATATTTGATGTGTACAGACATTGATTATCGGTGATTTAATCGATGGCCCGACATTGTGAAAGGTCAATGGTGCTTCGCTTATAGTCCAATCTTCCGTAAAACTGAGAAATTTCGTTAAATTAATTTCACCCGTTTTGGAAACGTTGAAAGTATTGATTGCCGCATCTTCGCCCCAGCAAAGATCTATTGCCTGTCGATGCAACACCATGCCGACACCCTTGCCCGCACCTTCCGGTACCGGAAATACACGAAGACTTATCACGGCCATGTCGACTGGAAGATCAAAACGCAGAGGCACAAAATTGGCTTTGAGATCAAATGACGATGCACGCTGTGGATGTAACGCCATTGTTGGATGTAACAAATCTTCCGAGACCAAATGGCCACCGAGGGAAAGAACGCCAGCTGGATGATTCGAGGCTGGCATTGCTGAATTACATTGTAATCTTTTTCTCTCAAGAATAAGCGTAAATACGTTATTCGTCAATAAATTATCCGTTACACCCTGACTAAGTCCTCTGTTATCGTCTTGAAGAAGTCTTCGATCTTGCATTATCTACAAATTATTTGGCAATCCATTAATATCTTTAAACATATTTAAAAAAAAAGCATTTCTCCGTGCCATTTAATTCGATTAAATCATCCGATTTCGTTGTGATTAAATAATTAAACTTATCAATTGCAGCGATTAATGTAATTCGGTCATTTGGGCAAATTCATTGAGGCAAAACAAATCGGAAAAAATAAATAAATAATTAATGAAAAAATAAATGAACAATCTTGAGAAAATTGTATTCATACAGAGTAAAATACAAGCGTAAAACAATTTAATCGTGTGATTTAATAATGAGTAATTGTTTCATCATCGATTTTAATCATTATAAAAATGTTTTTGATAAGAAGAGAAGCTTACCTCGAATTGTCCAGATGCCATGGACGCGGCACCCAATGGTTGGGCTGTTGCTATGGTCATTCGAACTCTCTTATCTTCGATATAACCAGCCGATGCGAGGGGATAATAATTTGCCTGGGTTGGCAATTTTGGAAAACGATGTCGTCTAATCATCTGTAATTAATGATAATTCATAAAATTATCGAAAATGAAATATAATCTCAATTTATTTTTACAATTGAATAATTTCAACTCACATTAAGACCATTCAAATCTGTGAAAAATTCATCTCCTGAGGCAATGTCAGTTTCGAGTTTCATTGCAAGCTCGAAATTTTGAGCCTCTGATATATCAACCTCGTTGAGTATTTGCAAACCGAGTCCATCGCTTCCTGGTGAATTAAAAAGCGTACACGTATGTCGTACATGCGGCAATTCGATGAAAACTCTCGACAATATTGGTCCAGTAACGAGATGCACGACTCTCTCGTTATTTTCGTAAATTGGATCGGGTTCCGGTTTATCGGGTAAAAATAAATATGCACCGCTGCGATCCTCATGACTTCGTCCACGAGTTCCATATTTTACGAATTCCAAACGTACCGGAAATGTCGTATTACCGACTCTCATTGCTTTGAGAAGTCCCGATTTGCCAAATGCTGCAGAAAGCTTCGATCGATCACCGATTGAAAATTCCTGGGTTGATTGGAGAACTTGCAAGTGAGCAAATCCCGATACAAGAGATGGAGGATTTGCGGTATTGTAAAGTGTTACGTTTGCATGATAAACTCCCCTGATAAAGATAAATTCCTTCAATTAATTACAACCTCCCTTTAATGGTTAGAAATAAATAAGGTTGCGAACCACTTTTCACAAATTGAAAAAAAATATATATATATTTACACTGCTCGAATTATTTTATACTAATTTATTTTCTTTACATTTTCAATTATATATTTTCTTGTTTGAAATTTATAATTTATGTCTCTGTGTACGAGATTATATAAATCAAGTCTTAAAAAAATTGTCTCAGGATTCGACAAGGAGAATATGAAAAGTCTTTATGTTGTTGAGATGCATCTACGGAATGATCACCCATAGGGCGATTCACCATATACACGAGTGTGAGAGAGGCAGATGAAAATTTTCTAGAAAAGTATTTTCTCGAGATCCGAACTTTTTCGAGCAAACGCAGATTCTTACGAGATACAAGAGTCACAATCTTGTACATCCTGTGAGAATTGGCTTTTTCCCGAAAAGGAATCGACGCCCTAAAAAACAATGATCGCAAAACTTTTATCACAGACTGATTATGAGTCTTGTTGTCGTCTTAAGGGTCAAAATTTATGGCCAACCCATATGGCTCTGATAAATGACGCGTACATTTGTCGCTGTTACCAAAATTCTAACGCAAATATTTCGCAAACGAATAAAATCCTCATTCTTTTTCTATCGACTCTAATAGCTTTATCAACTAATTGAAAATCATTGAAGCATCCAGACACGACTTATATTTAAAGATTATTAGATAATTATTATTTTAAGCGTTGCTAAAAAAATAAAATAAAACAAAAAATGTAATACTCACGCAGGTAAGCTCGTACCACGAAGTGCATGAATAACGTAAGTCGAGATCCCGAGACCCGGTACAGTAATGAAAAATGAAAGTTCGTATCTAGTCGAGGAGAGGACAGTTGGTCCGATCCAAACCGGTGATATTTGACACTGAACGGGTTGTCCCATTCTATCGGTAACTCGTACATATGGCGTTGATACCATGATCATTTGTACTTTTGTTCTCTCACGTGGCAATGGATTATACATAACGACCTTTTGCGTCGTTTTTTCATCGCCAAATTCAATTGTATATTTCTCACCAACACTCGTGTGGTGAGATCTCTTCTCGTCCATAATGAAATATTGAGAATTTGGATCAAGAGCAGGTCCTTGTGGGCTTCTTAGCAAATGTGCCACAGATTGTTGTAAAACGTGAGCCGAATTTTTCAATGCAACGATCATTTTTTGTGCATAATCAACGACAACATTATCACGAGCTGTTCCTGCGACAGCATCATGATGTTGAAACAACGAGTGCCAACGTCTTGCCTCGTTAATTTTTTCCTCGTTATCACCCTCGATTAAATGCTCGTGTCCTCTCGCCCATCCAATAGCAGCCACTATCTCAGCTGCTCTCAAAGACCCAAGCAAGACTCGATCCAATCTTTTGTGAAAAGGCCTCGAGGTGTAATATCCACTCCAATAATGATCATCCCTATCGGCGTAGGTGAAAAAATCTCCCGAGAGACTCGGAAACTCATCAAGATTTTTCTTCTCGTCTCTCACAGCATTGAAATAATCCGTCAATGTACCAAATTGTATGCGAACGTTGAGTTCTTTATTTGCATTCATGTGATCGAAGAGTTTTTGATAATTTCCATATTGAGCATCCCACTCGGTGCTCTGTGAATAACGAAAATCATCGCCCAGAGGTGCCAGTACGACATTGCTCTTGTACAATTGTGATTTTTTTCGATACTGATCCAAAAGTAGAATTGCACGTTTTGCAACATTTGCCTCATTTATTGCCTGTGGTGCCATTTTCCATGGGCAAGTTAAGCCAAAAGTGGGCAGTCGAAAGAAATCAAATTGACAGCATACTTTTGGATCGGGCCCACATGTGTGAGGTACGTCGTAACTATAAAATGGCATCATATGCGTTAATATTTCTGTTGTACCGTCATTATCCCACAATTGACGCCAGCGAAATTCCAAATGCTTCTCTCTGGCAAGACGCTTTTTCACCGAATAGTGAACTCTCTGTATCAATACGTTTTCGAGACCAGCCCCTTTGAGCAGATAGGGCATGGTCGGCGAAAGTCCAAAAGGATCGATTGCCCAGCCAGAATTTGGTACGTAATCGAGATTTGTCTTGAGCCACTGATGACCCTGAGTTAATTGAGTCAATTGAGCGATCCAGTGTGAAACCGCCTCGTCTGGCATTACCCAACCACCAGCAACAATTTCCAATTGTCCATCGAGTATTAAACGTTTCACGAGATCACGATTTGATGTTGTTTGCTCGTCCCACCACATCTTGAAATATGAAATTTCGGCCCAAATGAATTTTCGCCTTCTGTCCTCTGCCAATTTTGTCACCATGTTGTTGAGAATTCGCTGTGTTTGAGTTGTGTAATATTTCTCAAATGTGTTCAACCAGCCTGGATCATTGTGCGAATGAGGCACGACAAATACATTGAGCTTTCTGGTTGGATGCCATTGTGTCTTGTCATATTTTATTGTCCAGCCTTGCTTCCATACTCCACCATTCGTATTATCGAATTCCAGCTGTTTGTACAGTTCCAACATTTGAATATCGACCTGTGGCACTTTTTCAATGTTGAAACTGCATGTGGGCAATTTTGCTGTATGAGAAGATTCACCAAGGATCGAATGATTTTTAGATTTTTCAGGGAAAATGGGCCCAGCATTGTGCATAGAATCGGAAGCTTCTTTGATTGCTGCAATAACTTTATGATGACGATTCAGATCTTCCTCCAGCTTTGTTAATCTGTTCTCAAAATGGAGCCACTCATTCTGCAAGGAAAGCCATATTTAACATTTTTTTTAGCTCGATGTAAGATTTTTATTATTTTTAACCCGTCCTGGACACACTGGGGACCGACCGGACCCCACGTTTTTTTTTGTTTTTAAGTGATCACTGGTGGCAGATCAAAAAGAAAAAAATAGTCTTGGCCAAGATATAAAAAAAACTTAAGAATCTATCGACAAGCCTCTCTCTGAGTCTCATGTACCATTTGAATTTGTCAAATCCCCGATTTTTGGTCACCAAATGATTTTATGATACATTTTTTTTTGAAAGTTTCAAATTTTTCATAAATTATAAATGATTGAATAGATGAATGAATGTAGGGCTGGGAAAATTGATAATGGAATCGGCAGTATTTTTTCTCATTTTAAAAGATTTCAAAAAATAATGCCCGTATAGAAAAAAAAAAAAAAATTAATACACTTCTCGCATATTGCACTTTTATTACATACAACAGATTAAAAGAAGTTCATCTATTTTGATCGATTTTTAAATCGTTGGTTTCCTTACTTAAAATTTGGATTTTTTTTCTCAATGTGATTCATACAATTTTTTCGAGGTATATTTTTCTTAAACGTAAAAATACATTGTAGGCTGAAGACCAAAAATGCCTGGACCCCCCACCAGGCATTTTTGGTCGCACATGAATGCATCCAAAATGCCTGGCATCGGGTTTGCTTCGTGGTGTCGGAGCTAATCGCGTTTTGCCGACAATGTAAACATTGTACAATACCTCAAGGCATGTGACATACACAAGTACATACATACAATACATAGTAGATTCAAAAAGTTTCCGGAATAGTTCGTTCTTAAAAATTCTTAAAAATTGCCTAAAAATTCTTGGTAAATGATAAAGCTTTATTTAATAATTTTGAAGTTTTATATATGTGAAAATGATGCTAAAAATATGCCCAGAAAGGGTAAAATACAATTTTTTTAATAATACTTACATTCTCGATGGCAAGCTTGGATGTCTGGCCATTGGGAAACAGTTCGGGATTGGCGAGCATCAAATATACAAGGGCACAGCATACGAAAGCCGAAACCCCACCGACAATAATCATAAATTTAAACAATTTGAAAGACATTTTTTGTTTGACCCTCATTATATTAAAAAAAAAAAATAACAAAAAATGATTTTCCTTATAATTATCAAATGTAATTTTATAATTCGAGACGCGTTTTCGGTTCGAGAAATAATCGAGAAGTTAGACAGAGTCTCGTAATATTACGAGTAACATAATAATTATTACAACAACAAAAAAATTATTAAATACTAAACAAAAAGCCACAAAATTGGCTTCATTCTTAACCCCTGAAATCGAGACCCGGAAGAGACGAGTGCAAATGTCCGAAAACAGAACATTGCCTTTTGGTAGAGGAAAAAAAAAGAACGAACGAAATTACGTTCTCCAAATGGACACGCCACACACTCCCACTCTTTTACAATAACGATAGCAACGTTATCGTCAACTCCATTATTTGTGGCTACTTTGGATGACAAGTGGGTAATTGTCTACCGTCTTTTGTCACTTTTGAGACTGCAAATATTGACAGTGCTCTTTTGTATCGATGGTGCACACAATATTTGTCATATATATATATTTATATAGCGTCTAATATGCGCGCGCATCGGCGCCATTGACGAAGTTCCTAGGAATTTCGATATCTTTTTGGTATTTTTGGAATACAATATTGGCTATACTTTTTTCACTTGTTCATTGACGTCCCCCCTTCTTTCTCCGTATGGATACACAATCAGCTGATTCATAAATCCCGTGAATACATTTGTGACCATTGACGTTTATCGAGTTTTTCTTTGTATGTTCGTGAATGACCATTTTTCCTCTCTCTCTCGCGCCTCAAAAGCGAGCTTCGGGATAAACGCTCAACAAACAGAAGTGAAAATCGTAAATGCGTATATCTCTCATCTTCTACGCTCATGAATTCATAAAGAAGATAAGACACGATAAATCTACAAAATTTTGTGACTCTTTTGCGAAAGAGGTCTGAAGATATGCCGGGAGAACCGCCAATTTCGGGTGGCAACAAGAATAGCGGAAAATCAAAGAGAATCTCGATACCGAGAGTTCACAGTGGAACGGATACGGAGTTACAATCGCAGATGAGCCAAAGTGGCTCGACACCTCTTCAACCCATGGCGTTGCACTATGTGAGCTTTCGTTCAGACATCGATGATAGTCCGATACCCCCTGCTGTACATTCTCGTCTGGTTGATTTATTTCAACAGATTCAAAAGGAATTCGAGACAGTCTACATGGAAAATATCGGACGTAAGAGAATCATCGCTGCATTAGCATTGATTTTCAATATTCCAGCTCTATCGTATTAAAAAAATTAAAAAAAAATTAATTCACAGTACAAGAAAAGATAGATGCGTTGAACGAGAGACTGGAGAGAGAATGTTACGGTTCGGGAGAACGCAGCTTACCTCCTGGTGATTTTGTTGATTATCTCGATACGAAAAATCCATTAAAACCAAAAGGTATGGCGAAGTTTGTACATAAAACTTTTTTTAAACGGGGATAAAATAGTTTCTGAATATTTTGCTAATATACTCTGTGTCATGAACCCTCCCTGATCATATGGGGTCAAAACGACCCATGCTTTTTTGGAAAATAGTGCATGTCGCCCCTTTGCAACTTTGACTTGAAGCTTGTTTCTCGATAACTAAAATTTTTCTTTTCAAAAATCTACGGCCTTAAAGTTCAATAAACTTGTTACCAAAAACGTCATAACATTTTTTCCAAAAGAGTGCATACTTTTTGAGATATTTTGAGCCGAAAATCGCTCAAGATCATTCTGTCCCTGTGTGATCAGCATGTTACAGCCAGCAGGTGTAAGCAGGGAGGGTTAATGCGATACAGAAAAAATGTAAATTTAATTTAAGGTAATGGATTAAAGTTATTACAATTTACGACTAATTTCATTTGATTATATCATTAAATATTATTTATATTAATATTATACTTATATTTTATTGTGATTTTTTAAATTGATTTTATCTCAATTTACTATCTAAAGAATTAATTTGCATTTGAATCAAATTTTATTCTCCACACAAACCCAACAATTTTTTTGTTCATTCTGTTACGAGTGAGAACGTTCACTTAATTCCCATATAATTACAGTATCGAGCAGCAGTTCAGCCCAAAAAGTTAAAACTTCCCACAAACTAAAGGCCCAAACGAGCAAAATAGTATCGAGCTTCAAAAATCCAACAATGACGTGTAGCATGCAGAGACAATACACGGGACACAGAGATGGCGTTTGGGAGGTCTCAGTCGGTCGTTCTGGTCAGCCGATAATAGCAACAGCCTCAGCCGACCATACAGCACGTGTCTGGGGAATGGAGAGCGGTCGTTGTTTGCTTCAATACATCGGTCACACTGGCTCTGTTAATTCTGTTCGTTTTCATCCCACGAAGGATCTCATTTTAACGGCAAGTGGCGATTGTACAGCTCATGTTTGGCAAGCTGCTGTTAATTGGGACATACCGAAGCGTCAATCATCCTCGGAGGATCTTTCAAATACCGACAGAACACCGACAAACGCAATTTGCACGGGTGACGATCTCGAAGAGCCACCGACACTTCGAACGCCTGTTCGGGAATTAATCGGCCACAGCGGAGTTGTCATGTCTGCCGATTGGCTACCTGGTGTTGAACAACTTGTCACAGCATCATGGGACAGAACGGCAAATCTTTACGATGCTGAAACCGGCGAAATAATTCATACACTCTGCGGTCACGATCAAGAATTAACTCACGTCTCGACTCATCACGCTCAACGTCTCTGCGTAACATCAAGTCGTGACAGTACTTTCCGTTTATGGGATTTCAGAGAACCCATTCATGCCGTATCCGTATTTCAGGGACACACCGAGTAAGATTTCCCTGCACGCCTCTAATTAGCCATTAATTTAAGTAAACAATAATTTGCCATCATGATTTTTTTCTCCTCGAGTTATATTTTTCTCCCACCGACAGAGCCGTTACATCGGCAGTTTTTACGCGCGAGGACAAAATCGTATCAGGCTCGGACGATCGTACTGTCAAAGTCTGGGAATTGCGAAATATACGAAGTCCCCTAGCGACGATAAGAGCAGACAGCTCGGCAAATAGATTGGCTGTTTCTAGCAGCGGAATCGTCGCAATACCACATGACAACAGGCAGATAAGACTTTTCGATCTATGCGGACAGAGACTCGCGAGGTTACCACGAACGAGTAGACAAGTATGGAGGAACAAAAAAAAATACTTTTTCTCATATAATAAACTGCCAAAGGCCATATAATTATTCTCGTTCGACTATGTATCAAACAGATGATTGTAATGGTTTTTTTTTTTTTTTTTTTTTCTAATGCTTGTTTTTTCCTCTGATATTTCAGGGCCATCGAAGAATGGTATGCTCGGTAGCATGGGCGGAGGAGGGAGGAGCCTGTAATTTATTCTCTTGCGGCTTCGACCGACTCGTCCTTGGCTGGAGCATACTTCCGGTTAAAGATGCTTAATTAATATATCTATATATACTTATTATTAGATTAAAATTTACTACTACAATGTTATCTCGATTATCCAATGCTGTGATCCCAGCCCACAGGTCCATTCTGGGGCCTAGAATTTTTATTTATCTTGTGGATCGATTAATCGAGATTTCAATGTAAATAAAATAATTATTATATCGTTGTTACATCGTTAAGTCCCATTATGTATTAGTGTGATATTTGGTACAGCCTGAGGCAACCAAGATATACTGTTAGAGATATAATTGTGAGCCAAAAGTCCTCCAGCAAGTCCAATCAGTGATCCACCCCTTCCGCTCTCGCATACGACTGTAAAATGCAATGGTAATTATTTTCATTGTACAACTTTTATTCATCGATTAATCATAATTGAGGAATCAAATTAAAAAATTAAGAAAAATCATTGTTTTACCTTTGACATGATTTTTTTTTTTTTTTAATTAATTATTACCTGAATAAGCGGTTAAAAGGCAGAGCATCGTGTAGCCATGAATTAGAGCATAATGCGGATCATGAGCCACGTGTTGCCAAACGAGACCCAATAATCCTAATAATTTGGCACAACCACCAACCGTCAGGGCACGAACGAGATCGCTCGCTTTGTATTTGTGTGGACGCCGACGCAAAAAAATCCAACGAATCTCCGTAGCAATTATCACAGCGCACACAAATCCTCCCAGCGAAAGTGCAGTGTGAGCGAGAAGTATGTAAAAAGTTCGTTCGCCATCGAAAATATCGTTTTTCAATCTATCGAGACGCATCGGACTTTCACGCATGCTGTTCGATCCATGAGTCGACCAAACTCGAAAGGATTCGCTTAACAATAAAACTACCATCAATTTCCAGTATGACTGAAAATTACTGTTGTACAATAAATGTCGGTATGCGGGTTTTTCCAACAGTACGAGATCGACCAGAACAATTACTGGATCGTACTCGATGTATTTGTCCGCAAGACTGCCACATTTTGTCTGAAATTATACGAGCCACGACGATCTTTATCTCCCATTCGAGAAAAAAGGAAATTATAATTTTTGTCTTGTCAGACTTATTATAGAAAAAATTATTGATAATTCGTCTCTCAAGATATTCAGGTTCGGCTCAGCAAAAAAATACGTCAAAGAGCGAAAATTATTTCTAGAATTTTATTATATATTTTGAAAATATATTAAAATTGTGCCAATAGATGTCGCTTAATTAAGCATCATCTCTCAAGCACTAATTAAAACTCCTAAGAGAATATATACACGAAAAATAAGTTTAATATCGACGGTGAATAAGACTCAATTACAATTTGAATTTCATCTTAATGGGAAAATCTACGAATAGAAATTTGTGTACTCGTTTCAGTTTGTCAATTCAATATTTTTTTTTGTTCAACTTACGCATTTTAGAACTTTCAAAACACTTGGACTGTAACGTCTGTAGAGCTCCTCGACCTCGATACCGCAATTGATGCACGTATACATTTTATTGTCATCGATAAACCGGCTAACGCCAATCAAAGATCTCGACGAATAAGTGGCGAGAGTCTCTGAAATACAATGTCAATGATTATACCTTGAGCGTGTGCAAATGCATAACAATTATCGTCTCGGTTGACTGATTCTGCCTCAAGGATATAAATAAATAAAACAAATTTGTGTTAAAAAAAAGATAAGATTTCTTGATAAATCGACAACTGTAAATTTTCATTTGCAATATTGAGAATTTTTATCTCCTAAAATTGAGAAATTGGCTATCCTATTTAATTTTTCGCGTTAATCGTTTGAAAATTTTTATCTTCGAATAATCCGTTATATACGAGAGTCTTCCCCACCTCCATCCGGTGAAAGTCTTTGTATATGAACAACGAGTATCGCGCGAGTTGAAAATCTCATTGGGGTGGGGAAGTTGAGAAGAATTGTCTTGTGTGCCACATCGGTCGAGACTTTCAACCGATCAGTTTGAAAACGTTAGTGCAACTATCAAGTACGAAAATATGTCGTCAAAAGTGAGTTTAACATTGCCCACGGGACAACGGATGCCAACATTGGGATTTGGCACTTGGCAAGTGAGTGCTTTTCACCAAAAACAAATCAACTTCGAACCTATAATTTTTTAATTGACCCAAAAATTAAAAAAAAGAAAGAAGTTTTTATGGAAATTTATTGAAAAAAAAAAAAATGTTCTCAGGCTACCGAATTGGAATTGGAAACAGCCCTCGAGGAAGCTCTCAAAGCCGGTTATAGGCACATTGACACTGCGCCGGTATACGAGAACGATACTGTGATCGGCAAAGTTCTCAGAAAGTGGCTCGATTCCGGTAGAGTCAAACGAGAAGATTTGTTCATAGTGACAAAGGTCAGTTCTCTATCAAAATAAATTCTCTCTGACAAAGAATTACCTTAAAATTGCAGCAAAAACAAAAGGAGACTCATAATAAATAATTTACGAAAAATTTATCATTTTTTTTAGGTTCCACCGACTGGCAATCGTCCTGGTGGTGTAGAAAAATGGATAAAAAAGTCTCTCGAGGCACTGCAACTCGATTATCTCGATCTGTATCTCGTACACACTCCTTTCACCTTTAAGGAAGTTGGCAACGAGTTACATCCTACAAACGAAAGTGGCGAGATCAAATTCGACACGAATACCGATCATATCGCTGTTTGGGCCGAAATGGAAAAACAAGTTTCGGAGGGTCGAACCAGAGCCATCGGACTCTCAAATTTCAATATCAAGCAGATAAATAGAATTCTTTGCAATGCAAAATTGCCCATTTCAAATTTACAGATAGAGTTACACGTTTACTTTCAACAGAAAGAAATGGTGAAGAAAAATCTCAAAGTTTAAACAAAAAATCTTCTTTACTGATTTTTTTTTTTTATTTTTCTTTTTTTATTCTCATCAGGTTGAATTCTGCAAAAGCAAAGGAATCACCGTAACAGCTTATTCGCCACTTGGCTCCCGTGGTCTCGTTCGTCTTCTCGGCAAGACCGAGGAACTTCCCGATATGATACAAAATTCTACAATTTTGGAAATTGCGAAAAAGCACAAAAAATCGGCCGCTCAAGTGGCTCTCAAGTATATTCTACAGAATGGCATAGCCGCAATTCCAAAGAGCACAAATTCAAGTCGCATCAAGGAAAACATTGATCTCTTTGATTGGGAATTGGATAGTTCAGATATGAGCAAAATATCGCAATTGGATCAGGGCAGTGCAGCGAGAATTTGCGATTTTAGTTTCTTCAAAGGGATCGAGCAACATCCGGAATTTCCATTTTAAGAACAACAAAAATTCAACGAGCGAAAATGATGCAGACACTAAACAAATGGAAACCAATTATATTTAAATACTTTATACCTCGATTGTAATTCCTTATCTTGTTTATGATACTTTTATCCAAGAAAATAATAATAAATTATCAATATTTGTTAATTGTATGCTTGTCTTTTTTCCCGAATTTATGCAAAATTCCACAATTTTAGATATCGCGAAAAAGCACAAAAAATCAGCTGCTCAAGCGGCTCTCAAGTATATTCTACAGAATGGCATAGTCGCAATTCCAAAGAGCACAAGGCACAGCACAAGCAAAGAGCTCAAGTCGCATCAAGGTAAACATTGATTTCTTTGATTGGGAATTGGATAGTTCAGATATGAGCAAAATAGCGCAATTGGGTCAGGGCAGTGCAGCGAAAATTTGCGATTTTAGTTTCTTTAAAGGGATCGAGCAACATCCGGAATTTCCGTTTTAAACACAAAAATTCAACGAGTGAAAATGATGCAGAGACTAAACAAACGGAAACCAATTACATTTAAATACTTTATACCTTGTTTATGATACTTTTATCCAAGAAAATAATAATAAAATATCAGTTTTTGCTAATTTTATATTTGCGTCTCTTTTTTTGTGAATTTCTATTTTGTTTGTTGGTTAGGTTTAACATTGAGGTTGAAACGCCGAGACGACGTTTTCACTTTTTTTTCTCAAAGGTTTCTCGAGGTGAAAGTTTAGCGTAATTTTTTATTTTATTTTTTCGAGGACACGCACGCGTCAGTGAACCTGTATATATATATATAAATATATATATATGTATATATATATACAACGACAAATGGAGTATTTTATGTTTACCGTTACATTTTCACATTCTTCCGGTGCAGTTTCACGCAGTTTTGTGCCTCTTTTCAATGCGCAATGACTGTAATATTCTTCGACATGACGAAAATTATTTGCTCGTGACTTTTTAACATGTTAACGTTTCACTATTAAGGTATTTGTTATATCAGTTTGGTCTAACTACATAGGTGCCTAGCTTGGTCTATAATGAGAGAGCTTGCCGTCTCTCTCTCTCTCTCTCTCTCTCATTAATCACCTCCACAAAAATGCATTAACATTTTATCATCACTTGAGCGTTTGCTCAGTGAAAAGTTTTGCCATGGATAATTACAATTACATTGATTATGAATCATTGTGATTTTATCCAAAATTCACCCCAAAGCAAATTTTTTCGCAGCGAAATCTTTCAGTTTATTTATGATTTTGAATTTCTCTATACTAGAAGTCACTCCTATCAATAAAAAAATCGCCCGAACATTTTTTCTTACGATGAAAACACCCTGAACTTAAACTGGATGTTTTTTTGTTTGTTTTAATAAAAAAAATAGCATACGATTTGAAAAATTAATTGTTATCGATTTTTGTACTCTAGAATTAAATGAAAAATATTCTGATAGAGTAAGAAAATCTACAAATTATTTCTTACATTGTCCATAATTATGTTATTGAATTCAATCGCGTTAAAAATTTTGAAAATTTGTGACAGCATACGATTTTTTTTTTGAAAAATTGAGTATATTCTATTCACTATCTAGAGTGTAGAATTAAAACAATAATGAACCAAATACCAGAGTCAGGATAATATAATGGTCGAGCTGGAATGTGAATATATCTCATATTCGAATTGAGTTTAATTTTTATAAAATACTCTAGATATTACTTACCACCATTGATTATTTCGATGAATTATTCGCTAAAACTAATAAGTTTTTCAAAAGTCTATATAAAAAAAAAAAACAATTTCAATTTTCGTTGTAATTTTTCACAGATTGAATTGCGTAATTGAAGATCTAATTTAGCGTATGACGATCTGAAGCCACAAAAATCTTGCAGAAAGTCGCCGATTTTTACGTTGTTCAATAAGCCGCTATCATATTTACACATCTCTGCCGCACGAAAATCATTATAAAGATCCTATACATATTGAAATATTACCCCGTACTTGAAAAACAAACAAACGGACAAAAAAAAACTTCCCTTCCAACCACAGCATCCACGCACTCGTAAAAGCGGCGAAGGGCCTTCCTGCCTTTATGTTTGATATTTACATTTGGGAGACAGACGTATTACCGGATTATAGAGATGACCCCTGTGGCTTTTCGATTAGACCAAGCCTGCGTGCATTCGGGACATCTGGCCCCTCCTGAAAAAAAAAAAAAAAAAAGAATACGGTAGCGCGCTTTGCCCTCCACGCTCTATATACATACGAGGCATTGCACCTCAACTCGACCAACTCTCAAGTCTTGCATCAGAGATGGATCACAATTAAAAAAAAAATCGATTCTTCAGTTTTTTTACTTCAGTTGGAATAAAAAGGCAAATTGAATGTTTTTTTTTTAGTAGGTCTGCATACACTTTAAGGCGAATAATTTGAACCGGGGTTTTTTTTTCCGCGATATTATTTATATGTTAACGATTCAAACTTAATTGAACGCTGAAACATTTCAAAAATTCGTAACTCTGATAATTCTATTAAAAACAAAAAAAAAATGGGTATACTGGACTTACTAGAATAAATGATATAAAAAATAACGAACTATATAGAAGATCGGATCAGAGGTGCTAGTCAAGTTCAGATGGAATGTCCCATATATGTATATATATATTCTTGTGCGAATGATGGTTTAGTATCAATTACATTGTTGTTATTGGACAGCGGGAGATTTAGCTGGAGATACAATACACTGGTATAAGAGCAAAAGCAACAATAGATGCAGGTACAGGGGGAGAGCCAATAGCGTATATATCGCCAGTATAGCAAATCTCGACGAGCCGGAAGAATCCTCAAGTTGCAATGTGATAGCCATCAGGTGTGCAACTATGCGTTTAATTTAGATTCATTCGTGAAATGGATACTGTTGGTAACGAAAAAAAAAAAAAAAAAGAAACCACGCGCGCGCCATTAGCGCAGGGTGGCATTTTATATTTCATCTCTCTCAAACATCGTCACATTGCCTATATATACGAGGGTTGCAAAGCTTTGCGAATTCAGTTGTGAAAACGAAAATGAGCCAGTCACACAGACTTTCTCGCGCAGCAAGTGATTTTAGCATCGAACGCATTTTGTCCGATGATAGTGAGAAAAAATCCTCCCGAGTTTACACCGGAAATGACGAATTTTCAAATTCCGATGTTAAGCATGGAAACTATGAATCTTCTCAGTTGGAAAGTTGCGAGACAAAGTTAACGGTTGATTCTTGCTCGAGACTTCAATTTATTGATAAACATCCAACGAATCTTCGAGATTCTCCATTAGTAGCAAATTATTCGGGAATCTCTCGTCCAGCATCCACACTAGTGTCGAACACTTTTTCACCGAGTTGTGAAAATCTGAAAAGCTTGAAAATCGAGAGAAACGATCTCTCGTGGCTTCACTGCACACGTTACAGACCACCAAAATTACCGCGAAAATCGTCAAGCGGAAAAACCGGCAAAAGACGACCCGGTGCACATCCGAGAATTCCATTCACCGCAACACAATTACAAATTTTAGAAGACAAATATCGTTTTACGGCTTATTTGTCAAGACGTGACGTTATTCAGTTATCGACGAGCCTGCGATTGCCCCAGAGTCGCGTGAGTGTCATCGAGAACGTGGAATAATTTTGTATATCGCGTGTCTAACTTCAAAAGATCATTCAAAAAACATTTTGAATAATGCATTTTGTGACAAAAAAAATTCACTAATTTATATTTCAAATTTTTATTATAATTTAAACTCATTTGGCATTAAGCACGCGATATGGGAAAATACTAAACTTTATTCGATCAATTAACGTTATCATCGACTCTTTTAACTTTAGGTCAAAATTTGGTTTCAAAATCGCCGTGCGAGGGACAGAAGAGAAACGGCTATATCGGGCAGCAACATTGCAAATTTATCGAACGACGCAACGTCTGCTCTTAAATCACAAAATCTCACGATCGAAAAGTTCTCGTCAACGAGTCCCCTATGAATTATTCAATCGTACAAAATCCGGCTTTGAGAATTAAAGAAATGAACATTTACAACTGTACAAGTGCATCGTATGACGTCTTTGGAGGATTAAAGAGCGTTGGAAAAAAAACAAATATATGTAGAACTCGGAAATGGAAATGCGTAAAACACACAAGTGATAATGATCGGATAATTTGGTTAATCGGATATTTTGTACAATTATCGAGCTTTCTATTTATATGGATATGACCAATATATATTTATAATATAAGTCGAATACCGTGAAATTTATCGTCCCCTTATTTTCACCATTTCCCAACGTTGCACATAATTTCAAATCAAGTAGTGAATTACTGACTATTAAAGATTGACATTTACATTACACAATCATAAAATTCATGTAGAATTAAGTTAAACGCTTTTTTTTTTTTTTTTTCTTGACTATTGTTACTACCTTCGTTATACAAGCATTTTTGTTATAAGTTTTCGTTTTCTTCCTTCTTCCTCATGACTCCTCTCTTATTGTGCGCGCATCAGCTCCTAATTGTGAACAATACATTTATAGTTATCCTTAATAATACACTGAAAATGGTGCGCTCGAGTAATTGGCTAAACGCGTTGAATCGTCAGAGAGCGATAATGCTTTCTCGGCCGGCTCCAACGCCAATCCACTTGACTGAAAAATCAAAACACACACAATATATATTTTAACTAAAATTTTTTACAATACTTAATGATTCTCGTAAAAATTGACATTTTAGCTCTAAAAATCATTATAAAAAAAAAAACGAAAGTTAAATCACCTGGAATATCCAAATGTTCCTCTATCAATTCAACGTATTTTCGTGCATTTGGGGGTAACTTTTCCAACGAGCGAACACCCTCAGTGGTCGAGCACCAACCGTCGACCGTCTCGTAAATCGGCTCGACACGTCCTAGCTCGACAGCCCAACTTGGAAAATAATCAATCTCTTTGCCGTTCAAGCGATATCCAGTGCAGACTTTTATTTCCGGTAGCGTGTCGAGTATATCGAGCTTCGTGAGGCACAGCGATGTATATCTGTTTTGAAATACGGAAAATATGTTAAACTTTCGTTGTTAAATTTATTTAATTACGGAAGAAATAAATTTTCGACAATCACCCATTGACCAATGCTGTGAATTTGAGAAGTGCCAAATCGAGCCATCCACAACGTCGATTTCTCTTTGTCGTTACACCAATTTCGTGACCTCTCGTTCGCAAAAGCTCGCCTGTTGAATCGCGGAGCTCTGTCGGAAATGGTCCATCGCCGACTCTGGTCGTGTAAGCCTTGACAACACCCACGACCTCGTCAATCGTAGCCGGTGGCAAACCCAGACCCGTGCAAACACCGCCAATGCTACAGTTTGAACTCGTCACGTAAGGGTAAGTACCAAAATCAATGTCGAGCATCGCTGCGTTTGCACCCTCGACCAAAACTTTTTTTCCCTCCTTCAATGCCTTATGCAGATAATGCACAGTTTCTTTCACGAGGGGTCTGATACGTTCGGCGTATCTGTCAGGAACAAAAAGAGACAATTCACAGATGTAGAATTAAAAAATTAAAAATTAAAAAAATAAATAACTAGACAATGGAATTAAAATGAAAGGAAACAAATTAACAACAATGAAGGACGCGAGAATTTAATAAAGATAGAAAAAAGTCTTGAAAAAAGTATCGATAATACACCTCGGATCAAAGTTATGGCCCGAAATAGTTTTTAACAGCTAATTGAAGTCGCTGAAAAAATTGACGTTTAAAAAATTAATGAAAAATATGCGCTGCTGAATAATTGACAAACAAACAAACAAAAAAAGTTCCGTCATATTTTTTGATATCAAAAATAGGTCGAAAGATATGAAATTTTGGGCAATAAAAATTAATTGAAAGAGAAAGAAAAAACAAAAAGTTTGTCAACGTTTCTCAAAGTATATGCACGATATTATCGTGACACGAGAGCAATTGAATTTGGGATCTTTGACCTTTGAGTGACAAGAAAAATATTGCAACATGCACAAATTGATTATCAATGACAACGAAATAATAAATAAATAAAAACGACGTGATTATGAAAATGTGGGCTTGAAAACGTTCAATGAGAATTCATTGGGTTTGGGTTGAGAATTCATTGAACGTTATCAAGTCCATATTTTCATAATCACGTCGTTTTTATTTATTTATTATTTCGTTGTCATTGATAATCAATTTGTGCATGTTGCAACATTTTGCTTGTCACTCAAAGGTCAAAGATCCCAAAGTCAATTGCTCACTCTCACTTATTCTCACACTTCCATTATCTTAATTACCAGGCATAAGATACAAGTTTTATAGATAGAGCGTTCCCGTAATGAAATAAATTTTCCACTCAAATTGTAACACATTCTAAACGTCAGAGCACGTTAAACATTACTTAAAGTTTTTCAATTTTCAACAACTTTATTATTATTAATATTATTATTTAGTATCAATAATCATATTTAGAATTAAGTTTTTCTTGAGGGTATACGTCAAAAGAAGCTTAACCCGCTGTTACTCACGTGAAAAAATAATCCGTGAAGCCTCACGTGGGATGTACCCAACAACCCAACTTCAATTATATATTTTTCAATAACAAATTGAACTTTTCCAACAAATTCGATTTGTTATTAATCTTAAGGCCCTCAGAAATATGATTAATTCGTATTTGACCCAAAGATCAATATTTTATAAGGAGATAATTGAAAATGAAGTTTTCGAGAGAAAAAAATTCTATGCGTAGTGCCAAAAATCAGAAGGCTGTGGTGTGCCCTACACCCCACGTGAGTAAAAAGATGCTTAATGAGGTCATTTGGATTAAAATAAATTAAGAGCTATTTTTTTTCCAGTATACATGATTCTCACCCCTTGTAGCGTTCGAGCTCAGCTTTGACGTCAACGTGAAGAGCAGGAAACATTCTTTGGTAAGACGTAACGAGGGTATTAAATTTTTCCGAAAATTTGTCAAAATCTCCGAGAAGATCGCAAATTCTGAGACCATTTCTGGCTGCTTTGCTCGAATAAGTTGGACCGATGCCCTTTTTTGTAGTACCGAGCGATTGTGTGCCTTTCTCAAGTTCCTGAAAACCATCGACCTGCTGATGAAAATCGAATACTATGTGAGCACGATCCGATATGACGAATCTCTCGTTCCAATCCTTGAGACCTTTTGCCTCGTTCTGTTCCAACTCCTCGAATAATCCGGGCAAATGAATAACGACACCGTTACCTGAAAAACATTCTCGCCTTTAATAAATTCGATATAACAAGAGGGACTGCGACGTTGTCGTATAATTTGTATGTATATTGTACAACCTGGTGACAGTTTGTACCAGTTTCGAATTATTAAATCAATGATAGAACGATAATTGAGCTCTGGCTACACGAGATATATGTCTAGTCGACTTATCTGTGGTGTGTATATATATATATATATATATATACACCGTGATCATTGCAATGGAACCTATATAAGTGTCTCTCTCGAATGAGATTAAACTACCAATACTATTGTTTCCTTATTTTCTCGTTATGGTAACATCCAGCTTTCAAATGCATTCCCAATGATTATTTTTTTATTTTTCCTTGATAAAAACTTGGACGTTGAAGTCACTATCTCTTATCACTCAGAGACTACCAACAGGTATTATTTTTTTCTTGCTTTTACTCTTTATTATGCAATATTTGTACTAATGTGTGCGTGCGTGCGCGCGTGTGTGTAAAGAAATATTTCATAAAACCAATACAGGCAATGTCGAATCATGATCTTTGATGGTAATTTGATGTTTTTACCTAAAACGGATTTGCATCTTGGATTGATTATTCCGCTAGGTAGAAGGTGAAAGAAGAATTGGGCGCCTTCTACAACTACTGTATGACCCGCGTTATTTCCTCCCTGTGAAATAACAGAAATATTTTCAAGTACGAAGATTGGTCATTAGTAGAGACGAAAAAGAACTCAGAGACTCTCGACGTCCAGATTTTTTTTTTTTTCAATTCTTTTTCTTTCATATATCATTTCAGGTGGATACCGAGTGCCATTATAATCGATGTCCTTGAAGCAGCAACTGTACACTGCTAAGTAAGCATTTTGAGATAACAGAAATATGAGCGTTGATATACCGGTCTTGTGCAGAATATGAGACACTCTGCGATACAGCTTAACCCTCCATAGTCAGACTGCCGGAGAATTTAACGGTAGTCATACTGGGTCTATTCTATCCAATCAGTTTCAAAAAACGATCGTGACAAAACTATCCGTCCAATGTGGATAAACAAATTGCGGAAAATGCTTTGAACATTCTAGATTACGTACGAAAAGTCGATTTATAAGAAATCAAATGGCAACATGTTAAAAAAAAATCATATAGAGGTCCATGCCCAATGAGGAGACTTTTTCACTAAAACCAACGACTGGTCGATTCTACCCAGTGTGACAACGGAGGGTTACAGAGGGTTTTATCGAAATATTGATGAATTAACATACATGCATATTTGCATAAACATTTGTACAGCAATCAAGGCTGCCATCTAACATCAAACTATTGAAACGTACAATAATGGATTTTCATAATATATTCTTTCGTATAATATGAACGGACATTTTTCATCCTTATCAAACGAGACATTGGGTGTCAATTAGCAACATCCGGTCGTCGTCTGTCTCCCTTTTTCAACATCCACGAGTTAACAAGTGGAAATATTACATAATAAAAAAAAAAAAAGAAAACATGTCATCAAGGCTTGAGTATAGGGTCGTAAACGTGACAAAAGAACCGCCTCATCAACTCACGGGTGTGGAAATTACGCTTCAGCATCTACCGAGCTCTAAAAATTCTGTTTCTAAAAATATGTTGACCGCAAAATTTCGCGCGCCCCCTCCATCTCAAGGTCCGATTACAACAACATGCATGGCCAATGGGAAAATCAACGCGCGTGACGTACGAATTGAGCTGATTAAAAATAATTTGACTTTGGCAATCGTCGGGAAGTCAAAAAAAAAATACAACAATTTGAGAATTTGTTCGATGCATTTCGGAGAGCAGAACGAGGTCTCACGTGTGAACGTCGACAGAGGGCGGTCGACGGAGGGAGAGGGAAAATGTAAAAAAAAAAAAAAAAAAATGGCTAACGGACAAGAATCCTACATAGTTACGATGTAATAAGAGCACATGTGTTTTTCTCGATAAAAATAAAAGACGGCAGAGTGCCGGCGTTCATTAGCATAATATTACGCGACATAATCGTAAGTCGATGCCTCATGGAGGGGGTAAAATTCGAGTGAAAGATGGCGCGAAGCCTTGTCCCGTGATTTCTAGCATGTGAAAAAGACAAATACATATATATATGTATGTATGTATGTACATACATATGTACATATGTACATACGCAGATTCATATACAAATGACAAAAAAAACAAATTGGATCTCGTAATTGCGGAATAATTTTGGTAAAAATATGTAATATTTAATTACCTGACAACGGCAAACGACATCAGCATCGGATGCTAGCATATCGACGACTTTTCCCTTGCCCTCATCGCCCCATTGAGCACCAAGAACAACCGTGACCTTGGATAAAGGACCGGAAGTCGAAGTACGCTGTTTCTTTCTCGGTGATCCGAGATTACCATCGCCGTTTGCCTGCTGCTGTGGTGCATGTTGTATTCTCGGGCACGCTGACATCGTTCACGTGAAATTCCCTCGAATTAACCTCGTGCGAGAATGTCACAAATTGCTTTTTCGTGTTTAAGGCGCGAATGAATTTTTTTTTGTCGTCCGCGTTTCGCGACAACTACGAAGGAGCTCGGACAATGAAGTGAATAGAGTTTAGTTACACACGAGACCTTCACACACGCACACACAATACACAGAGCACGGCTCTACACACACGAGTGCAAGAATATCACCACCGACAGACAAGCGAACGTAATTCTGCTATCAACCTTGTAGCTGAAACCGCCTCCTTCCGGTCAAAACTAGCAACTAATAACCTCGACGACGAAACGAATATGCACTACCAGGAACTTGTAAATTCTCCCGTCTTTTATATTTAACGTCGCCCCCCGCCTGGTCGATCAAATGATTAAAAGGCACCGTTTGCAATTAGCGACTCTCGTATGTCTTCTCGCCTCCGCTAGAGGCCGTCTCGACTTCTGTCGCTCCGTTTTATGTTGGCTTTTTTATTACTCATATACCGTTTTGCCATTTAATTCCATTCTAAAATGGATGAAAACACGAGGATTTCACGCATTTCCGTTTAGATTTGCTTGCGGGAGAGAAATGGAATGTCACAGAAATCGCTTGCCAAAAGTTGATCAGCTTATGATAATTTTTGTTTTTCCCTCTCTTGCTCAGCATCCATCTTTGAAATGTTTTCCACACGCTCGTTGTTACTTTTGGATCGACTTTTTTTTGTTATCCGTTTATTCATAAAACATAATTTAACATAAATTATGTCGATATTTGCTCGTTCATTATTTCAAAGAATATTCCATTCATCATATGAGCGTGATTTAACGATAGAGTGTCGGAACGTCGTCGATATGTATATCAATATATCTCTTTGGGGGATTATAAGTTTAAATCATTTTAATCTCTGTAGTATATATGAACAGAACTAATATTTATTCACTTAAATCAGTACCTACTTTACAATTTGTTTACATGATACACGTATAATATTAATTAATTACAACAAGATGATTGTTTTTTTTTATTTTTTTGTTTTTATCAAAATAAAGTTTCGATTAGATCGTTATATCGAAGCAAGTTGTTGCTGCTGCTGCTGTTTCATGATGAGGGTGGCGAGGACAATGAGACGTGTCAGTGATGAAGACCGGCAATCTTCAGCTTCTTTGGATGACGTATCGCTCGGCCAGTCTCGCTGTCTGAAGACTCGGATTCGGAATCGTTGTAACCGCCTATTCCCACCGAGTCGGATTTGGAAACTTCGCACGATTCAGCTGCAAAGTTTCCAGTGATCTTGGCTTTCTCCAATGTGCGAACTTCGCAAAAAGGGGATGCGTTAAATTAAGAATAAAAACTAAAAGCAACCCTTCTCCCCTTTTTGTTTTCATGATGATGCAGGAAATCGATGGAATAGACTATTTTCGCTCATTGCTGAGTTTGTATAAATTTAGTATTCTCGTTTTTTTTTTCTTTTTTCAAATTGTCACCACAAAGAAAATTTACATGCCAAGAATATGTTTGACAATTATGAAATTCCGCCAGAAAGTTATATCTAATATATATGCTACATATATATGTTGAATATAAAATGTATACATATTTTAGAGCATGTATTTGGCAAATGCCTAAAAAATTATTTATTATAATTTAGTGGTGGCTTCATATTTATACGTATCGTTATATATAAGGCCTTATATATAAGGCGTTATATATAAGGCCTTGGTTGGTTCGGATGCTTTCTGCTCTCACAATGGGTGGATGTCTGAATAAGCTGTGAATTGTGCTCTACATCCATTTTGTGAGTAGGTACATGAAATTGTTATGAATTTAGGTATTTCGTGTAGCTGCATGAGTACTTGTAAGTTGTGAGCGATCCTGACTTACTGTCATTGGCCATGAGTGGGTTAACGAGTAACTGTGAATAGCTATGAGTATCGAGTGGTTTTGTACTTTATTATATCTATATATATATAATCCAAATAGGACCCTATACACGTTGCTGTGAAAAAGTGTATGAGTAATTGAGAGTGGTTGTATGTCCAGTAATATTTTTGCTCTATTCATCCTCTATCAGCAGCTAAACTAATCGTTATCTGAATTGCTGTGAATTTAGCTGTCGTGAGTAGCTGTGTGAGTACTTGTGAGCGGTTCTGAGTAACTGTCAGTGGCCATGAGTGGATTATTGAGTAACTGTAAATAGCCATGAGTAGCCAGTGGTCTTGTAATTTATTATTATGTAGATAAATATATTTCTCGCATATCATTTTTTCCGTGTGAGTCCTTTCAGAATTATGCTCTACATCCATTCTGTGAGTAGATACATGCGATTGTTATGAATTTAGGTATTTCGTGTAGCTGCATGAGTACTTGTGAGTTGTCAGCGATACTGAGTTACTGGACATTGGCCATGAGTGGGTTAATGAGTAACTGTTAATAGCTATGAGTAGCGAGTGGTTTTGTAATTTATTATTATGTAGATAAATATATTTTTCGTATATAATTATTTCCATGTGGTTGTCTCTAAAGTTTTCCTCTCTATTTCCATCCATTTCCTCGATTGCTATCTTTCGGTATACTCACTCTGTGACTCCAGTAAATTATTTTGCCTCTTGAGATCATCAATATCCTGCTGGTGGGATGAATTTTTACGTCTCATGAATTGTATATATTCGGCTGCTTTTTTAAGTATCTGTGCTCTGCTTGCTACTTTTTCACCCTGCAAAGCAGGCACAGTGTCTCTCAGGCTGGAAAAACTGTCCTTGATGTGATCCCTTCGTTTTCTCTCCAATGCATTGTGGTGGGCTCTCTTCTCAGCCTATTAATGTATTTGTGCGTGTATACACGCACACTCAATGTATATTAATGTAATGTAAATAATGATATATATCAATGTATGGTATGTATATGTATATATATATACAGAAACATTAGTATGTATACATCAATTTATTTTTTTCATAGAATAACATGAAACAACAAGATATTGAAAAATATCACACGGATGTTTCGAGAATTCTAAATTGACACGAAAAATGTCCCAAACCTTTTGGAAAGTTAGCACAGCATCAAAGGCCATGAAGTTCTAACCTATGTATATGCGAGCTTTGAGTTTATTGGCGTTAATGTGTCAAATCGCTTTGTGGTGGCGAAAGACCATCACAGAGAATTGTAAACACAAATGAAAATGTTCAAACGTTTTTACCTGAGAGTAATATTGTGTGTTGTTTGAGTGCCCCCGCCTGGAATCCGAATCGTCGCCTTCCTAACGACGGGAGAAGCGAGGGAAAAAAAAAAACAGGCATAAAGAGCATTATCAGAGCGATCGAGATCCGCGCTCATTATTATTCACGTATTTTCATTCAGTTTTATGGACTCACATCACTCTCAATGTCGATATCACGGTCATCGTCACTCATCCTTGTTCGCCAAAAGTAAATAACACGTGAACAACAAACAATGGTTTTTTTTGTTTTCAAAGAGGCCCAGACACCTTGCACCAAGTGGGTGAATTATTTTGTTGACCAGATCTGACAGCGATTGCGTGTTTAAAGGCATCCAACAGAGAGCAACGAAAAGTCTCTTTACTATTCGACAGCACGACAGCTGGACCACACATATAACTGTGTGAAGTCAGCTGTGAGTAGATATATATATTTTTTTTTCGCTTTTGCAGCCAACAGACGAAAATTTGTGTGAAGTTCGTCGCGGGCTTACTTTTGTCCAATTATATCCTATCGGACTGTGTTATCCACTGCTGTCAAAGTTTAAATATTAAGAGGATGTGAAAGGTTTTGGCGAACTCCGATGGCGTCAGCATAGTAGTGAACAGGGTACGCGCAACGAATTACCATCCGGGCGGCGCGCGGCACCGTTAGATGGCACTATACGCCATCGGCGATGCGACAGACAAACCATTAGCGATCTTCGACTTTTATCTTTCTTTACAATGTTTCTCACTTCCCAGAAATAAATAGATATATAGGGGGGGGAATATACCCCCTTAAGAGATAGCGGATTTTTTCTTTTTTTTTTAATCCCAAGAGTTCAAGCTTTAAAATGCCGCTGGATGCGTTGAGCTGGCATTTTTAAAAATATTTTTTCAAGATTTTTCGAATTGGGCGAGCGACTTTGGCAAATTTTTCGGCTCTCGTGTAGTATTTTTCCAATCTGCCCTCGTAAAGTAAATTTTTCAACCGCCCCTCGTAAAGTAGATTTATCAACCAGCCTTCGTAAAGTAGATTTTTCAACCGGCCCTCTTTAAGTAGATATTTTTCAACCAGCCCTCTTTAACTAAATTTTTCAACCGGCCCTCGTAAGGTAGATTTTTCAACCGCCCCTCGGAATGTAGATTTTTCAACCGGCCCTCGTAAGGTAAATTTTTCAACCGGCCCTCGTAAGTTAGATTTTTCAACCGGCCCTCGTAAGGTAAATTTTTCAACCGGCCCTCGTAAGGTAGATTTTCAACCGGCCCTCGTAAGGTAGATTTTCAACCGGTTCTCGTAAAGTAAATTTTTCAACCGGCCCTCGTAAAGTCAATTTTTCAATCGGCCCTCGTAAAGTCAATTTTTCAACCGGCCCTTGCAAGGAAGATTTTTCAACCAACCCTCGTAAGGTACATTTTTCGACCCGCCCTCGTAAGGTAAATTTTTCAACCGGCCCTCGTAAGGTAGATTTTTTAACCGGCCCTCGTAAGGTAGATTTTTCAACCGGCCCTCGTAAGGTAGATTTTTCAACCGGCCCTCGTAAGGTAGATTTTCAACCGGCCCTCGTAAAGTCAATTTTTCAACAGGCCCTCGTAGGGTAGATTTTTCAACCGGCCCTCGTAAAGTCAATTTTTCAACCGACCCTCGTAAAGTCAATTTTTCAACCGGCCCTCGTAAAGTCAATTTTTCAACCGACCCTCGTAAGGTAGATTTTTCAACCGGCCCTCGTATAGTCAATTTTTCAACCGGCCCTCGTAAGGTAGATTTTTCAACCGCCCCTCGTAAGGTACATTTTTCGACCCGCCCTCGTAAGGTAAAATTTTCAACCGGCCCTCGTAAGGTAGATTTCAACCGGCCCTCGTAAGGTAGATTTTTCAACCGCCCCTCGGAATGTAGATTTTTCAACCGGCCCTCGTAAGGTAGATTTTCAACCGGCCCTCGTAAAGTCAATTTTTCAACCGGCCCTTGTAAAGTCAATTTTTCAACCGGCCCTCGTAAGGTACATTTTTCGACCCGCCCTCGTAAGGTAAAATTTTCAACCGGCCCTCGTAAGGTAGATTTTTCAACCGGCCCTCGTAAAGTCAATTTTTCAACCGGCCCTCGTAAGGTAGATTTTCAACCGGCCCTCGTAAGGTAGATTTTTCAACCGGCCCTCGTAAAGTCAATTTTTCAACCGGCCCTCGTAAAGTCAATTTTTCAACCGGCCCTCGTAAAGTCAATTTTTCAACCGGCCCTCGTAAGGTAGATTTTTCAATCGGCCCTCGTAAGGTAGATATTTCAACCGGCCCTCGTAAAGTAGATTTTTCAACCGCCCCTTGTAAGGTACATTTTTCGACCCGCCCTCGTAAGGTAAATTTTTCAACCGGCCCTCGTAAGGTAGATTTTTCAACCGGCCCTCGTAAGGTAGATTTTTCAACCGCCCCTCGGAATGTAGATTTTTCAACCGGCCCTCGTAAGGTTGATTTTCAACCGGCCCTCGTAAAGTCAATTTTTCAACCGGCCCACGTAAGGTAGATTTTTCAGCCGGCCCTCGTAAGGTAGATTTTTACACCGGCCCTCGTAAGGTAAATTTTTCAACCGGCCCTCGTAAGGTAGATTTTTCAACCGGCCCTCGTAAGGTAGATTTTTCAACCGCCCCTCGGAATGTAGATTTTTCAACCGGCCCTCGTAAGGTTGATTTTCAACCGGCCCTCGTAAAGTCAATTTTTCCACCGGCCCACGTAAGGTAGATTTTTCAGCCGGCCCTCGTAAGGTAGATTTTTACACCGGCCCTCGTAAGGTAGATTTTCAACCGGCCCTCGTAAGGTAGATTTTTCAACCGGCCCTTGCAAGGTAGATTTTTCAACCAACCCTCGTAAGGTAGATTTTTCAACCGGCCCTCGTAAAGTCAATTTTTCAACCGGCCCTCGTAAAGTAAATTTTTCAACCGATGCCATCAGCATCATACGTTTACATTGACGATCAGTTTGATAGTTTTAAATTTTAATGTTATGGCTTGCTGATGTTTCAAAAATGCAGATGCAAAAATCTCGAGGGTCATAGTTTAAATTATAATTATTCCGTATAATTGTTTGTAATTATAAATTTTAATTACATTAAAATAACTCGCAGCAATTTTAAATACATTTTACGCTATTACAAGAACTTCGGATAATTGCAATTTAGTTAAAAAAAAAATACAATTCCTTTGAGCATATATACATAATTATAAATAATAAACAAAGTATTTTGATTAATGAATTTGAATTATTTCGCATAATTTTAATGAAAACAGTAAGTAATTATTGGAATAAATTTTTTACTGGCTACTGAAATTCGTTCCAGAAAATTAATATTCATCTATGTATTGCCGAAATGCCGAACATTCTTAAGGGGTTGAAAACGGATAAAATGATTTTTTTTTCTAGTTAAATCTCACTAACTAAAAAAGAAAGACGTCGAAGGAAATTATATACGAAATAATAATTTGTTGATAACAATAATAATAAAGTACATGTACTCGTTCGTCAATAGATTTTTCTATATAAAAAAAAAACATTGTTTATTATTCGCAGGTTTACATAGATGTAATTTGAGCGATAACATCTCCGATTAACAATATACGATCAATAATCGATCGGCCAGTCCCATTTTTAACTGTTTTTTGGGACCTAAAATGAAACTTTAAATCCGAGCTCGCGAACAGTTCCTTTTTGATTTTTTTTTTTTATCCATGAAAAGAAACTGGAATGGGAATTAGCGTTTTGGTTCCTTATTGAGTCCCAATGACATTCCAATAATGAGACTTTTTTTTTCGCCGATATGGTCCCTGTTTCTCTTCCATTTCGGTCTCCTGTTAGATTGCAAAAAACGTTTCCAATCCAGCCAGATTTCATCATCCGGAACAAAGGGAAGAAAGTCATGCAAATCATTTGGGTTCCCGGTATTGGGCAAAATACATTTGTACCCGTCCTTAGGCAAAATGCACGTTTTTGTGACGAAATCAATTTTTTCACCATTTTTACAATACAAAACGTTGAAAATGCCGTCTATGCAGTAGACGATTTTGTCGCAATGAAAGTGCGCAATACCGGTCTGATGTGCCGGACATGTAAGTGGCAAACTCGCCCCAGTCGTCCTTCTTATTGAGATCTGATAATTAACAAAGAAATATTTTCTTTAGAAAATTGAGAGAGAAAAAGGGTCGACAATTGTAAATTAATGCAGTAAAATGAATGAAAAACATCGAAAAAAATATTTAATTGAATTAGTTAATTTATTTTTCAATCATAATTCGCACAATTGAAGGGATCGAAGATGGGAAAAGGAATATGAATTTTGTCGAAGATGAGAGTATCAAGAAAAATAAAATGTAGGTATACGAAATTATGAAATTGAATTAAAAAATGTAATTGGACAGAATTATCCGAATCACGATTATTGAACAGACTTGAAACTTATGATGTATTGAAACATTAAAAAATTAATTTTGTCGGAAAGATTTTATTTCTGTTTCAAGAGCAATTAATTCGTTTATTAATATATATTTACTGATCTACTACGATTTTTCATTGCACGGTTCTAATATTATAGTGGAGAAAAATTCTATATCGATAATAACGTTAGCGTGGGTCAGTTTGTCTCTCTCTCTCTATGTATATATGTAAAGAATATACGTAGAAAAATTATTATGATTACACTATTATTGAAGACAGTAAAATGAGATTGTTATTTGTTACGAGATGTCGCAGCATTTTGATATCGTGTAAAATTGATGTTTTAAAATTTATTTATACTTACTGCAAAATAAAGAATTAAGAAGTATTCTAAAATGCCCAATCGAGCTGAACTTCTCGTTGGTAAGCTCATCCTCGATGTTATCATATTTCGGATTCTTTTACACTATAACATATATGAAGATACATTTCTTAAAAATATATATCGTATGTAACAAAAGTTGTGATATATCGATCGCTTGACAGTGAATGAACGAGTTCTCGACAAAAATCTGTTAACTTCATATGATGATCAAAATATTGCCGATTAGATATTACGGTGGTAAAGGAAAAACGAAAATATCCCATTTAAAGGTTTCTCGAGAAATTGCAGTCGACTGAAAAGTTATGATTTCAAATGGCTATTACTTTGCTGCCTTTTAGCAAACTTAGACGTATATTTGAAAAGTTTTGTATACTCCTCAAGTATAGACCCAAAGAATGCCGTTTAAGCTATCTCAACATCTTAATTTTTTTTCGTCACAAGAAAATTTCGAAAGTCACCGAAAATCCAATGAAAAACGAAAAACGTTTGTAAAAAATAGCAAAAGGGAATGGTACGATTTAAAAAATCTATGAAAAGGTTTTAAAAAATCGCAATCCCTTGAACCAGGCGACGTTTTGAAATTTTGAAAATTTCAAACGAAATTAGTACAAAGCATGCAGTGACAATTCTGCTAAAAAGCAAATAATTTACAGTCATTAAAGCGCATTATTTTTTATTTTAATTTAATTTACAGTCATTAAAGCGATTAGTTTTTTACCAAAGTGAAAAGAAATCTTTTTTTTTTATTCCGTTTTTTAATTTATATTTCAAAGTGAGAATCGTTCGAACAATTTCTCAAAATGATGGCTCAAAGTTGCAAAATATGCTTACGTAAAAAGAAGAATCGATCGACTGAAGTGCTTAAGACGAAATTCATCGAGAACGTGAAAATTCACCTTTTTATATGTTTTTCTGCTATTCAATTATTAATTTATTATCCGTAATGTTTGTTCTTTCATCATTGCTATTGTGTACAATTTGTTCAATCGAAATAGGTAGATGTAAAGCGAGTACATATATAGATAACATAGATCAATAAATGACGCAAAAGCGAATTATATACGTCATAATTTACTTAAAAAAGCCTACAATTTAAGTATCCGAAAGGAAATGGACTATGAAATGGCAAAATGAAGAAAAATTATACATTTTATTCGTCTGTAATGTTGTATTTTTTTTTTCGCCACATCAGCAAGCTGTGGCCCGTTTCATGGAAGCGAAAAATTTCTAAAAATGCATCCAACACGTAGACCTCCTAATCAGTTATTTATATGGTATAAAAAAAGTAAATCATATATAAAAAGTCAAAAGTAAATCATATACATATATCTTTAATATATTTTCGATATATCTGAGGCTTGCAGCTTGTCGTCAAAAATATATTAATTATATCTAAGGCTGGTCACAGACACATCGCACCCCAAATAAAACTATGAGAAAAATACATTTTAGATGTTTTACGAGTATATATATTTTTCTTTCTTACATTCATAATTATTAATTTTTAGATCATTGTTTGGTTTCCCCGTTTCTGGATTTTCTATATAATATTATTTATTGCTATACTATTTTTTGTTTTAATTCGTCGATTCCGTCCAAGTACATATTTTTTTATTTTTTTCTTGCGTCAATATGTTCTGCGGCCGTCTTATTATACGATCTTTTGCGTAAATGATGCCATATAGTTAATACTGTTTGACGTATGTGAAATAATAGGAGTGGAGTTCAGTCTGTACGCACTATCACACCAACTTTGTATGTGGAACAATAAAAATAGAACGAGATACCAATTGTGCAAATAGAAACGTTTCATGTAGATAGAAATTCGTTAGCGGTAAAACATTTAGAATTATGATGTAGTGGTGAAGTTATGAAACGTTGCAGATTTTTAATGAGTCTTTCAGCTTTCCGGCCCCATAAAAACAAGTGAATGTGACATGAATAGACAGTAGAATACGACACGGTATTCTAATATAGTTAATGTTTATTAAACGGAGAATTTGGTTCCTCGCAGCAAAGATGGTTCCAAAAAGAGGATATCCACATTTTACAATGAAAAAAAATTCTTATCGATTAACCGTTCACAATCGTTGATCGTTTCGATGAATTTTTCGAGGCGATATACGATTCAAGCTTATCACAGTTTTTATTTTGTCGTTTGTCGTTTATCCACATTCTTATGATGAATAACTGCAATATACACGTGTCCGATAAATACTAATGTCAGAATGATGTCAGAATGACAAGTGAATCCTTTCATCGACTAGAAAATGACATAAATGCATCGTTTTCATGGGTTTTGTAATAAATAAAGGATTTACAAGGTGGAATGTGTGAACAGACTGTCGTTATTTATAATTTATTGCCCGATTTGAAGCCCGTGAAAATTCTTAAAAAATATCTGAAAGGCTGGAATATCTATGCAAAGGACAAATTGAATCGACAACGAGCAGCCCACAAAGCTGCTTACTCATACAATGTTCGTCTCAAGCAAAAAGCATTAAACTCGCTTTTGAGAAATTGTGTCGAGGCAAAAAGAATTCAGTCATTCTATAAGAGTATTTCGATAGAATCGAACCAATGTCCAGATTTTAAAAGAGCAATAAAATTCGAACGTAAAATAATTTTGAAACGAGCTTGCCACGTTTGGTTGGCTTATACGAAGCATCGACGAAGAAGAAAAGCTTTGAATGCAAAAATCTTGGATATTCGAAATGATGTATTTCTCAGTAAATACATCAAATTTTGGAAATTCGTTTCGTTGGAGAAGAAACAAAATGTTGAACGTGAAAAAAAGGTTTTATTCTAGAAAATTTTGTAATAAATAACGTGTAATCGATATTACGAAAATTGATATGAAAATGAAATTTTTACATTTGAACCCGATCCGTTGTGTGTCTCGTCTTCTTAATTACGACACGTCGTGTGTGTGTGTGTGTGTGTTGCTATAAAAATAATTATTTCCCCTTAGGCAATCGAATTCCATCGACAAATTTTGTTAAGAAAATTCCTACGATTATGGATAAAATCTTACAATCACAGATTGTTGAAAAAAATAAAATGGGAAAAAGCAATTGTTAATTTTCATCGAAAGTTGTTGAAAAAGATTTGGTGCTCTTGGATCAAATATTGCAATACCAAGATTCAAACAGCAAACAGAATAAACGAGATTCAACAATTTTACGAAAAGAAATTACTCGTGAAAAGTTTAAAAATATTAAGCTTGGTAGGTTCTATGAATGAAAAAAAAACCAGACATGCTCCAATATCATGTTCAATGTAAAATAATCAACGATTTTTCCATTCCTCCCTATCCATTTATTCAGAATGTATCTGCATCGGTTGAAAAAAGACGATTGATCGAAATCGCTACGAATTATTACGAGAATAGACTTTCAACCAAAGTTTTCCTCGCTTGGATCATTCATCGTCATAAAAAGAACGAATTTAGAAATAAAATAAAAATACAACGAAGAAAAGTCGAAAATTCATCAAAGCAGCATGTCCTGAATCAATGGAGATTCTACGTGTGGAAGAAAAAATGCTCCAGAAGAAAAAATAACATTTCAATAAATTATCATAATCGAAAACTCGCAAAGAAGGCAATAACTGTATTAAAAAACTATTTGCTGTACAGAAAAAAAAAATCGATAAGTTTGTCTCATCTAAAAATTGGGATTGCTCAAATATCATTGGATATTCTGAGACTGCACGTTGATAAATGGCGAATGGCTGCAATATTTGTTGCCCAAGAGAGGCAAAAAATTCTTCATGCCAATGATCATTGGTCGTCTCGTCACATTAAACGTTATTTTTCAATTTGGAAAATTTTTTCCGAACGTTATAAATTACATTCAAAACGGAAAAATGCATTAAACGAAATTGGAAAAACAATTTTATTAAATAAATATATGAATTTATGGTTCAAGAAATACGAAGCAGTTGCGATAATACGTACGAAAGAAACTTGGGTCGCTTCGATTTACGTGAAAAAAATTCAATCACGATTATTTCAATCATGGAAACGATACATCGATGAAAAGATCGAGAGAAGAGCAGAGATCGAAGAGGCTGAGAAATTTCATCGGAAAATGTTGCTTCGAGAAGGCTTAAAAGAAACTCTAAAAATGTGTCTGTACATGAAAGAATCACGATGCGAGAATCGTTTGAGATGCGTCAAGAAAAGTAGCATCGAGGCTTTTGAGATTTTGAGAAAATACTTCGATAAATGGTTGACTCGGTATTGTTGCAACGGAAATCGAATAAATAATGTTAGAATTCATTTCGGAAAGAAAAATAGAAATTTGTACGGAATTTCAAGTCTGCCAAAGTCATCGAGACTGGTACTTCCGGAATATATGCTGAAGAAGACAAATTTCGAAATTGACAGTAATGGCGGCTGTCACGAAAGAAATAAGGGGGAGAATACTTTTCAATTTCTTGAATTTGAAAGGAGATACATGTCCCGTATCAGCAAATCCTCATCCCCCGAAAATTCTCCATCAAGTCATGAAAAATTTACAGATTTGTCCACCGGAACTTACACTACTCGAAAATGCCTTGATGTAGAAGACGATATAACCAATTCTTTAAATCACTTTCGAAATTCTTCTTCATTCGGATGATAAATACATGAAGAATATGAGCGGTAGATCTCACGCATTCGAATCTGGTCAATGAGGACAAAAATTAAACTTTTATATCGCTTTTTTTCAATTTTTCTAGATTAAAAGAAATTTTCATTAAATTTGGAAGCATCATAGAAATGTTTAAATGTTTATACTGCTGGCACATTATGTACTATATCGGCTGCCATTTTTAGTTTACCAAATTAAAACACATGTATAAATATCGTGATTTATTTTACACATGTTTGTTACGCATGAAGAAAAAAAAAAAAAAAAAAAAATTGACAAATTTCAGTCAGGCACGACGAGAGACGAATCATTTTTTTCTCTTCATCTGATTTAATTCACCCTGTTGAACGGACGCTTCGCCAAAGATTTCCTTGACTTTGCGTTTTCGCTCGGTGTCGCTCTTTATTTGTTCTTTAATTTGTACTTTGGCCAAGAAAGCTCTGTCTCTGCGAACTTCTCGTATAGCACTCTTCGTCTCCTTCTTGATTTTGTGAATCATTTTTGCCCTATCTGCTTTTTCCCTTGACATTGGCTTATGTTTCTTACCATCGTATCTAAAAAAAAAAATGCAAAAAAATAAATGGTTTATGAATAAAAATGTATTTTCCGTTGAAGGACGATTTTTTTTGTTGTTTCTAAAAATAGATAATAATTAAATGCACATACACTCTCTCAATACGCGGCTCGTACAGTCTCAATGCTTTGGGTTTTTTCTTTTCACGAACGATATACTCCAATTTCTTTTCCTTCAAGCTCTGCAATTCTTTGCGAATTTTTTTCGCCTGTTTTTTCACACATTTCGGATATCTCTCGAGATTATTCATTTTCAAGAGCTTTATTATCGGCTCGAAAATCACGTGTGAAGCTTCAAGTTCTTCAAATTGTGTCTTGAATTCGCCTATCATGTTTACTGCTGTTACGAATGCTCGTAATTTAAAATCATCGTCGAATTCGTTTCGCACCAAGTCACTCGCTCTCATGCAAGCGCTCTCCACGTTAATAGTTAAATTTTTCTGATCTTCGTCGGGAATTAGCAAATTGCTCGATTCACCGTTACGCTTGAAGGGTGGAATTATTTTTTGTAATAAAGGTGGAGGTTTCGGTGTCGCGAGATAAATAACTCCACGAAGAAAATTTATTGCTGACGGCGCGAATCGTTTGCTCATCAGGGTGTACTGGAAAAAAAAAATCATCAGAGCATTAAAATAGATCATGAGATAAAACACTTAATATTTTTTATAAACTACGAAAAACAAACAAACCAAAAAAATAAAAATAAAATAATACCTCCAATACGAGAGCACAGACGAAAAGTCCTTTTGATATATCCCGTCGATTTTTTATCCTACATCGCAGCAATATTTGTGTCATGAAGACGATACTGGGACTAACAACCGGATGTCGGAAGTCCGACGTTGGAAATAAAAGGGATATGAGTTTGAAGACAATTAGCTGAAAGATCAATTAATTCTGAATTGTTAGAATTTTGCGTTTATAGTCGAAATCAACGCAATCGAAAAAATTTGAAAGATTAATGAAAAAAAAAACGTACCGTCTCCAAACCCGGATATTTCTTTTGATTTTGTTCAAACTCGTCGTGCTTACTTCTCAGTATATTCTGAACACAAGTTGCCGTATTATGGGAACTCGCTTGTGCCAGATCATAAAGATGTGGACATAATCTAAAATATGTATGGAATTTTTTTTCATCAATTTGAAAATTCAAAGTATTTTGTTTAAAGAATATTTTTCGACTTGCCTATCGAATATCTCGAAGCACTTTGAGATTTCATCTTCCGTGGTAACGGAGGCACAATTTACCACGTATTGCAACAAATAGTCAAAAATGTTGCAAAGTTTTTCTCTGTTTCCTTGTCCCAACGACCAATGATTACATTTAATAATTCTTTCCAAAATAATTGATTGATAATCAGGACTGTGATCTTTTATCAGTGTGAAAAATTCCTCGAAACTCTCGGGTGCCGCATACGTGTAGGGCAATTCTTGTCGTGCTTTTTCCATTATTAATTTTCTCCTTTGCAAATCGTTTCTTATTTCTTTTACTCTCTCGTCATCTGTTAATTTTTCTGTTGTTTTATTAATTTTTAAGTCTACATTCATTTTAGCTTCTTTCGGTACAGAATTTGAGGGTTTTTGAATGCTTTCTTGCATCTGTTCGTCTTCGCTTGAAGATTCAGAGTTTTTTAAATCCGACAAGTCATCATCCTCTTCTTCCTCTTCATTCTCGCTATTTGAATTTTCTTCTGTGTTCGATTCATCCTCCATTTCTTCCTTTGTAGTTTTTTTCATCATAACTTTATCTTCCATTTTCGCCAAAGTGTCTTCAAAATTATTCTCCGTAGCATCATCTTCATCCTCTTCATCAGAATCGTCATTTTCTTTTTCATCGTCAATTACGTTACTTTCAGAAAATTCATCATTATTGACATGCTGGTCTTTTGCCAATCCTTTGGCACGACCATCTTCGCCATAAGCGAGCGTAGCCTCGTTAATATCCTCGACCTCAAAGTCATCGTCAAGATCATCGGCCGATTTGTGTTTTGCTGCAGTCTCATCATCTTCCGAGACACCTTTCATTCTTGCTAATCGATCTTCCTCCAACTGTTCTAATTTTTCTTTTTCCTCTCGCATTATTTCCTCCTCGGATTTCAATTTATCAGAAGGTGTTCCTCGACTCTCAAACTTTAATTCTCTCACGGCTATGTCGTAATCGTCAGCTCTTGTCTTTTCAACGGGATCGTTGGTGGTTTTCTTCGAGCTCGACATCAATGGAAGAAGATCTTTCCATTCGGTGTCTAATTTTTCCGTCAGATCAATCGTTTGCTCGCGTATCTTTTGTTTCTCAGCTTTGCGCTTTTTTGACTCAAGAATAAGTTGATCTATGAGATCTTTGCGTGAGAGAGGACCGTCCGTTTTTGATAAAATTCCACCGCCAAAATGAGCATCGCCGACAAATTTTTTCTCCAAACGACCGTCTCTGTTTTCGTCATCGCTGAACTCGTCGTCACTCTTTGGGTCCTCGAATTTTTCAATCTCCTCGAGTGTCTGTCCTCTGTGAGTTAGCACCTCGTCGTCATTCAGACTAAAGATATTCTTCTTTTTGTGAGATTTTACTCGTTCTGCAGCAAATCTCGCCATTGCTCTTTCCTCCTGGGACATTGATGAATTTTTCTCACCAATTCTCCTGTCCATGAAAATATTGTCCTTGTCCTTCTGTTTGTATTCCTGGAGGAGCGTATTTTTACGCTTACTTATGGCTTTTGCTCTCGCAACACCAGGAAGACCACGATCTGCCTTGTTCTTACGGCCTAGTATTTTTTGCTTATCCTTGTTTATGTGAACCTCAAATGGATTTAGAATCTTTTTGTTCTCTCTGTTACGCTTTTTCACAGCAGCCTCGGCCGAATTTGTCTTCTTGTTCTTGACTTTGGCCATTATTGTTAAATATTGTCTAAAATTCGAATTGACAATATTTTGTAACTATTTAAATAGTGAGACATGATTTATTATTTAGAATTTAATTGGATGAATAATTTTTCATTTCTCAATTTTAACTCTAAAATAGGTGAGTAAAAATTGTTATTTTCAAAAAAAAAACATTTTCATTAAAAATATTATATAAATTTACTCAGAGATGATATAGAAAAATTTTTATCAAGAATTAGCTATTATAAGCTGAGCTTGTTTAAAAGCTTGCATCAAACCCTAGTTGGAATAATTTGTAATGCATATTTACAGGTATTCTATATCTAACAGCTATGACGAATAGGAGATCGATTATTTATTATGGCAATAAGATCCTTTGGCACTTTTTTCAAATTAAAAAAAAAAAAGAAAAACAATTAAAATCAAGGATATAAGAAGAAACAAAATTAAGGCTAAAGAGAATATGAAGCTCATGAATCTAGCACGAAAATAAAGGTGGGTATAACAATAACAATCGCAATGACAAAAATAATAGTAAGAGTACAAAAAAATAATGATAATAATCGTAATAATAAAAAATTGAGTAAATTTTGAAGCATAATTCTAAAAAATGAAAGTACATTGTTCCCAGCCAGGTAAAAGTGTTCTTCTGTATTATTATCACCAATAAAACACATGACATGTCCGTTTTCAATAATAAATCACTTTTTTTAAGTATGTGAACTACAATTGAAATTAGGTTAGGATTTTTAAACCAAAAGATTCATCAAAAAGGGCGAAAGATAATTAATAGAAGGATCAAAAGCATGGAAAATAATCGAAAAGCCTAAAAACAAGTTCCAAATCTATTTAATATAATGTTTGCTCTGAAAAAGAACATTTTTGTAAGTTTTTGAACATAACCTCGCGTGAGTTGAAAATTTAGTAATCGCCATCTTCGATTGGAACTTTATTATCTTCGGAATTATTATTATTAACGTTATCATGCACCAAATGTTTATTTAAAAAAATATATTTACTTACCGAACAATAAATAAATGATTATCGACACGCTACACTTGCACCACGTGTAATGAAAACAAATTCACCCGCCCAGTAAAATTTAAAAAACTACGCTAGTGTGAAGTGTGTGTGAACCGCATGCAAGAATCTCAGCGACCGGCGGCGCCTCCTGCCAGTCCACGTTGGCCATATTATTCAAACATAACCTACAACATTGTATCAGATTCTAGTTAACAATTGACAGATAAACTATCACTTTGTTCATTATAGCGGTTGAGATTGATTATCCTAGAGCGAAGAATTCACCTCGTAAATGCGATGGAAGAAAATAATAGTCCTGAAATTAAGGAGATAAAAAAAACTGATGTCATTATTGAGGGACAAGCTGAAATATTGTTGCTTGACAAAAATGTATTTTACAATCCAGTTCAAGAATTTAATCGTGATCTCAGGTATTTAGAAAAATTTCAATACTTTCTATGGAATAATAGTTGGAAATTCAGCTATACAAAAAAAAAAACGTTCAATTGTTCATTAATTTTCGTTTACAGTATTGCTGTGCTCAGTGCTTATTCAAAAAACAAACACGATGAGATGATTGAGAGTGGGAGAGATATATTAGATCCTGAAGCTTGTCAACATTTGCTCACTGATGAAAAAAATCAATTGAAAAATAAAGTATGTTCCATGTGTACAACATACAATATTTCGTGTTATTAACACTTTATACAGAAAATTCTCTAAAACCAATGATATTTTTTAAAGCTCCAACAGGGAATAAAATGTCTTAGATAAATACTATACAATAATATTTCTTGTGTTTTGTACACGATCCATTTGTATTTCACAGAATGGAATTACTATATTAGAGGCTCTATCAGCTACAGGGTTGCGCAGCATAAGATATGCAAAAGAAGTGCCTCATGTGAAGGAAATTGTGGCCAATGATATATCTGCTAAAGCAGTTGAGAGTATAAAAAAAAATATTTCTCATAATAAAGTCGAAAATCTGGTGACTGCAAGTCACGAGGATGCCACGTGAGTATATTTCATGGAAAATATTCTTATGTATAATTTTTTTTACGGCTTATACAGAAAGATTTGAAATAAGAGCCACAAGTTTGAATTTTTCATATAAAATGGTAGAATTTTTCTTGTTTCATGAATATTGTAGACTTAATGTACAAACCACAATGCAATAATGGAAGAATCGAGAGTTTTTTGCTCGGCTACAGTGTAGAAATATTTTGAGACATTTTAACTTTCTACAAAAGTAATTTAATACCATTTGAGGATATAAAAGTGTATGTGCACTTTTTCACAATCTAAGAAAATAAAGATCTATTTGGGTTTTATTTTATCAGTTCATCGCTGTATTCATTTATCAATTAAGAAAGCCAGATTTTAACCCACTGGTTAAGATAGGGCTTTAATCAACTAGGATTAAAATAGGACTTGTCTCATAAATATATCCAACACATACTGCACGATTTTATTGATGATTCAACAGAAACAAATATTGCCATAAGCTAAATAGTATCTATATAAGCTACATTTTCGCTTAGAATACATAAAATAATAGACGTTACGAAAATACAAAAACAATAAATTTTTATGTTCATTAAGTAAAAGTTCAGTCAAAATTACCAAGTCTTGATGATTCTCAATTGCAATTAATTTAAACAATCTACTCGCCTTTTTCAACAAGCTTCAGAGAATTATTTAACAAAGATTGACAATCAATTTACAGCATGCTCATGTATCAGAGACGAAAAGAACGTTTTCACGCCGTCGATTTGGATCCTTATGGCTGCCCATCGATATTTTTAGACGGTGCAGTACAGTGCATCGTTAATGGTGGACTTCTCATGGTAACAGCAACTGATATGGCTGTACTTGCTGGAAATTCGCCGGAAACATGTTACGTAAAATACGGTGCAGTTTCTCTAAAGTCCAAATCTTGCCACGAACTCGTAAGCACAATTTTTCCCAATTTCATCAAACATTATCCCACAAATTTTATTTCATCCTTTAAAAATGCATTTTTCAGGCACTCAGAATACTTCTCCAGCACATATCGATGCATGCAGGTCGTTACGGACGTTTTATCGTTCCATTACTCTCAATAAGCGTAGATTTTTATATTCGCGTATTCGTACGCGTTTATACGGGACAATTGCAGTGCAAACGCAATACAAGCCTGTTGGGAATGATTTATCAATGCAATGGCTGCGAATCAATTACAACTCATCCACTTGGATTACAAAAACCAGATGGAGCTTACAAACTCCCTAATGGACCGCCAGTCGATCGTTTGTGCAAATTTTGTCAGCACGCTCATCATGTACGTAATGGGGAATCCGGAAAAAAATTAATTCACATTGATCGAACTTTTTTAAAAACATAATTTCGATTTTTTTTAGAAATAAGTTCTTTTTTTTTTGGTTTTAATGGAGTTCTTTTTACAGATAGGCGGTCCAATCTGGTTGGGTTTATTGCACGACAAATCTTTTGTCTCACAGCTGTTGACCAGCATAAATGACTCGACACTGGGAACACGAAAAAGACTGAGAGGAGTTGTGAGTGTCGTACTCGAAGAGTTGGACACACCGCTCTATTATGCTCTCGATCGCTTGGTAAATTTTATACAAAAATACCATTTATTCTCAATGACGAAAGATGAAAAGATTAATTTAAAACAATTTAGATGTCGATTGTTCGTTGTCAAACACCACCGATGGTATCTTTTCGATCAGCACTCCTGAACGCAGGCTACAAAGTTACTTACTCGCATGCTAATAAAGTATCGATAAAAACTGACGCACCGAATGAGGTGATATGGGACATTGTGAGGGCATGGGAAAAGGTAAGTTTCTTGAAAATAAAAAATGATCCTTGTGAAACAGAGGAAATAAGAATTTTACTAAACGTTTCATGATTTTTTCGTGATTGTGAGGATGCGAAAAAATCGAATTCATCACCAGTCTCATTGTTTTTTTTTTCTCAGACCCATCAATCTAGACGTGACCGAATGGAGAAAGGCAGTGCCGCCCTCGCAATTTTGGAAGCTCCAACACTAATTGACGTTAAATTCGATCTTCATCCAGATGCTAATCCGCGTTCGAGGCAAACACACATGTCGAGATTTCAGGTAAATCCAACAGCAAATTGGGGACCAGGAGCTCGCTCGACTACGATGTAAGGACACAAAAATTTCATCAAAACTCATCAATATTTCCTCTATACCATTTTTCCATTATCTGAAATATTTTATTTCAGTGTTGATCCCAACGAGCGAACTTCAAAACGGAAGAAAAACCAGAATAAGAACTCAAAGCACCGATTGGAACGAACTGACAAGGAAGAGACGAACAAAGATGCGACTAAAAGCTCCGAGGCCAAGGGAGACGAGCAGGACGAGGAAAAATTATCAAAAACAACTGAAAACGGTAAAGAAAAAGACGACAACGTGATCGAGACTCTCACGTCTGAAATGGAAGTCCAAGACTCATCGGTAGACCCGAAATATGAACAAACGGTAAGTTTGGAAAACGATGAGCAAGAACCATCCGCAAAAAATTTGAAAACCGCTCTATAAAGTCTACTAACAAACTGTACAGTGTTATTATTTTTTTCTGACTATTTGAATAAAACAACTTTTCACAAAAAAAAGCTACTGTCATTCCAGTTTTCCTGTTATCTTTTCGATTTTCTTCCTCATTGAAAATCTTCTCTATCTCAAATGACGATCCGTCCCTTAAATTGGAATGAAAATAATAATTTTAATAACGATACTGATAATGATAATAATGATAATGATAGTGAGAGAGCGAGTAACTGAAGAATATCGAGCCTAGAAGTATAACAGGCAATGAAAAATCATGAACTTTCAGGTGATAAGTTCGGACAACGATGAGCAAGAGCCACCCTCGAAAAGTCGGAAAATCGACCCGTAAAGCCTGCCAACGAAATGTACAGTGTCGTATTTTTTGTTCTCACTAGTTGAATAAAACGATTTTTTATTAAAAGAAGCCACTGTTGTTCACTTCTCCTTCTACCTTTTCGATTTGCTCTGACATTGAACATTTTTTTCATGATAAATGGCGAATAATTCCGTCTCTCAAATTCCGTTAACTTCGAAAACGATGAATATTTCAGAGAGTAACTTAAAAATACCAAGTATGGAAGGCAAAAAGGCAGGAAAGATCCTGCCCTTTCAGACAATATATCCGGACAACGATGAGCAAGAAGCAAAATCTGAAGAGATTCATAATTGTTGCAGTCATCATTCATCGAAAAACTTCTTCGTGATAAATGACGATCGAGTTTGTCCCTAAAATTTGAACAAAAGTAATGATTCAACATAAACCTACGATTGATTTTTCTGACCATTTGGATTAAACGATTTTTTACAAAAAGAAGAAACTCCCATTTTAGCTAAGTTCTCGATTTGCTCCCTCATTGAAAATCTTCTTTGTGGCGAATGACGATCGAGTTTGTCTCTAAAGTTGTAACAAAAATAATGATTCAACATAAACCTACGATTGTATTATTATACGTTAATGCGAAACTTTGACAATGACGCATATTCCAGACGGTAATTTGAAAATAATCAAGCCTAGAAGTTTAGCAGGCAAAGGAAATCCTGTTTTTCCAATCCGCGCTGTTGAATGGATTAGGAAGCCCTTCATGGTGACTGGCGTCACGCTCATATTGTCGATATAAGGCAGTCAGCAAGATCAGGCACGTTTCAGTAACTAGTCAACCAACGAACGTGGTCGGACGGAAAAAAGAAAGAAAAAAAAAATCTTCGAAGAAATTGAATCATTTCATTTGGTTTTCTCTTGGAGCGAGAAAAAAAGCCTTTAAAAACCAAGCCGTTAAGAAAATCTAACAAAAATGGTGGTAAACTTCAAGGTCTACAAGAAATGTTCTCCAAACGGGAAGATTGCCTTGTATCTCGGTAAGCGAGATTTCATTGATTATCTGTCGGGTGTTGAGCCCGTCGATGCTGTAATACTTCTCGATCAGGAGTACATAAACTCGGGTCGGAAGATATGGGGTCAATTGATATGCAGTTTTCGTTATGGACGCGAGGAGGACGAGGTGATGGGATTGAATTTCCAAAAGGATCTCTATCTAATATCGGAACCGGTGCATCCTCAAAATTCAAAAATGGAGTCAAATCTGACGAGGCTCCAGGAACGTTTGATGAGAAAATTGGGACCAAATGCAATACCATTTACGTTCAATTTTCCACAGAGTGCTCCGTCCAGTGTGACACTTCAGCCCGGACCCGAGGAAACTGGTGAACCATGTGGAGTCAGTTATTACATAAAGATATTTTCTGGCGAGAATGAGAGTGATTTAACGCACAAGCGCAGCACCGTAAATCTTGGAATAAGAAAAATTCAGTATGCCCCAACGAAGGAAGGACGACAACCATGCACTGTAGTGAGAAAGGATTTTCTTCTCAGTCCTGGTGAACTCGAGCTAGAAGTTACACTCGATAAACAATTGTATCATCATGGTGAGAGAATAGCCGTTAATATATGCGTGAGAAACAACAGTAACAAAGTTGTTAAGAAAATTAAGGGATTAGTGCAGCAGGGCATTGACGTTGTTATTTTTCAAAATGGACAATTTCGAACGGTTATCGATGCTGTCGAGACTCAGGATGGTTGCCCGATAAGTCCTGGCTCGACACTTCAAAAAGTTTTGTATCTTAAGCCTGAGCTTGAGAATAACAAGCACAGAAGAGGAATAGCGTTGGATGGAAAATTGAAAAGAGAAGATGGAGAATTGGCATCGAGCACTTTGCTAACTTCACCGGATGTAAGAGATTCCTTCGGTATTGTCGTTTCTTACGCTGTCAAAGTAAAATTGTATCTCGGCGCATTGGGTGGTGAATTATCGGCTGAATTGCCATTTATATTGATGCGTCCAAAGCCAGCTGATAGGGTCAAGCTCATGACTGCTGAGAGTCTCGCAATTGAGGAACTTCCGCTTGAGGAGAAGAGTAAGGATTTAGGGCACGTCGAGAGTGGCTAGTATCAACTAATCAGTTTGTAGATTTATAGAGCGTTTTTTTTTTTTTTTTTTTTTTTTGGTAGCGATAAGCCAATGATAAGAGTCCCAGTTAATGATTTCCTCAGGGATGATTAATTTTCGGTTATGTGGTAAGAAAAAATGTAGTTCAGTCAAGGTTCTTTTTTTTTTTTCAATAAAATTAATGGAAATATTTTTCAAGTTAAATAATGAAAATGATGCTGAAAAAACATTTGAGTCGTTAAAAAAAAAGCAAATTTTTCAAACATTGATAAATAAAATGGCTGCTAACTCGGACGACTCATGTTAATTATTCTACATTAGATTTATACCAAATAACTCATGAGCAGTTCATGACTGGCAGTTCTTATATTTTCACAGTGTTAGATTATATTTAAAAAAAAAAAAATCCTGTTAATGTGTTAAAAAAATAGTATCGTTCCTTTTCATTCGTGACAAATTTTCGTGACATGGATAAAATTTTCAATTTGGAAATTTCAACGATTGTTGAAAATCATGAAACTAGAAAATACCATGGTCAATAGTTTTACCACTCGATTCTCATTTTGAAAATAATGATGTAACTATTTTATGTTACATTTTTCATCGAAAAAGATAGCAAATGCCAAATATTGATGTTGTTTGCGAGAGAAAAAAAAAGTTCACGTTAGAACTAGAAGCGCAAGTATACACAATGATTGCTCACAGTCGGGACTCTATTGAAGAGCTTCCCAAGGAATTACATGGGTAATTCTAGTGCCAAAAACTCGGCCAATACGACAAAACGGATTACATAATTTCTTCAATTCTCGCTCCCACGATAAACGAGTGATATTGTACTCGTACAATATAATTATGTTAATGATAAATCTGATATAATTGGACTAATGTAAAAATAATTACAAGACTATCGTAATTATTATTATATTTTTGTAATATCATGTACAACAAAATTGTACATTTACTCGAGTCTATAAAAAATAAGTACGATAACATTGTACTTGTTTGAAAAAGGTGAAAAACAACAAGATTCAAGAATATAAACGAAATACGTGTTAAAGAGCTCAGTAAAAAAAAGCGTGAATGTCAAAGACAATGTTACAAAAGTGGCCAATAGCATTTCACCCGATATGACATGATGAACGAAAAAAATCTCCTCATCGAGATAATACTGTACGGATTAAATTCAGCTCTGATGAATTATCGAACTCAAAAACGCGTTGTTAATTCATGATAATTGAAAAAAAAACCATCATCAGGAAATAATCGTCATATAGATTGTTCTTACAATTAATCTCATTAAACAAAAATAATATGATGTAACGTGATTGATCAACATGTAACATCATTTTATTTGAAAATCTCTTTGAGTTTTACGTTACGTAAATAAATATATATGGAAAATAGAGTCTTTGCTGAGACTCATTAAAAAATCGGCATATCGATCGTATAATTGCGTGAAAATTATCGGATTGAAAAGTTGACGATTTGGCTGACATAAAAGTTGAATTCTTTCTGTAGTAATCGATAATTACGATTAATAATATCGTTAACTAGGCCATACAAGATCGTTTATTCTGCACGTGGTATCGTTGATCGTGCTGATGGCAAGGCCGATCGATCGATTTACACGAGATACGTGCGTCTATATATGTATATATATATATACGTATACGCGAGAGCCATTTAAACTGGCGCCATAATATGAAACCCTAGATCGCGTTTCAATAGGCTTGGACGACTAATCCAATTAAATACTAGTATTTTACCGATTATCGTTATGAAAAATCTATAATACATACACACATTTGCGTGCGGGTAATTGAATTATTATCAATAGGCTTACCTTGACATTGGACTGTACTTTTTCAAGCGAGTTTTTGAAAAAAATTATAAGAAAAACAACATTCTCTATGTAATAATGATAAATGCAGCTAAAACTTTTTTTTTTTGTTTGGCTAAAATTCCAGTCTGCGTTGAATTGCATGGTATCTTCTCACATATATAATCAATATACATATATATTCTCTGGTTATAAACCGTTATATTTAATGGGTTATCTGAAGACATTGGAGAAACATATATATATATATATATACATTTATACATAAATATTGAAGATATATTTGGTGGTAAGTTTTGTTTAATATATATACCCATATATATATATTGCCACCGGTGGTCAGGTATAAATGAGAACGACAGTGCAAGTTTCGTAAGCGCATGAGCAAACTAACGCCAGAATGCATAGTTTCCTTCGGGATTAGCACATATATATATATATATATATATATATATGTATATACGCTTTCTGGAAACCATACAGGCTTGGAAATTTATTTACGAATATTCAGCAAATTACGGCAAATTTGTTAGAATTTTAAGCATTAATTTAATATTATATTAATTATGATACTTTAGTAATTTAATAGCAATAATGATAAAAAATGATTCATGTACACGATTGACGATATAAAATGAATAAAATAAAAAACAAATAAAAACTACATGATAGTTTTATGGGTTTTTAATTATGGGGAAAATTTTAATAGAGTATTGTGACTGGCAATTTTTGTTCGATCCTCACTAAAACAGTTTTGAATTAAATTATTAAATTAGATAAATAATTCCTTATCAGAATCTTATCAGGTAGCTCAAAATATTTATTATTTTGATTCTCAAAGTATTTCGGAGTATTTTCACAGTTTCAAATGATTTCGTAGCAAATAAGTATTTTGGAGTACTTTCTCTTTGAAATACGTAAAATAATTCTTAAATTATTTCGGATCATCAAAGTTGAGTATTTGACCAAAAATTATTCGCGAATGAAGTATTTACGTGGATTTTTTTACTGTGCTGTTACTGTGTGTTGTTTGTCGAAAAAAAAAAAAACGAAAATAAACAAACGATTATCGCGAACTGAGAAGAGGGAAAATAAATCGAAAGGAAGGAAAGAAAGAGGAGAGAAAAGAGGATGAAGAGGGAACTTGAAAACTATTCTCTGGACAGTCGCGAATCGATTGGACAGTACATATATACATATACATATATATATATATATATATGTATATATATATACATATACAAGAGATAAGAGTCCTTGTCCGAGTGTGTCCTCTCTTTTTGCTCACAGTGAACACTGTACGATGCAGCAAAACGAGGCGTTCAAGAAGAGGTTTCGTTAATCGGTGAACTCACGACTGCAGTAAACTCTGTACCGGGTGTTTCAAGATCGGGATTCTTGCCAGTAGATATAGGCAAACGGCAGTAGTAATGGCAGTAGGTATACCCATATTGTGTATATATAGCATATACTTGAAGAGGCGCTCGCGCGCTCGCGCTCGCGCTCTCGAGCTCAACATCCACCAGGATTCAGGTTCCACATTCCGAAGGCTTACGGTCGCGCGAGAGCCTCGCGCACCACAGAACGAGAGAAATTCGCTGTAATACACGCGCGCGACTTTACGGTTTGAGTTGGTTCGCGCCGGTAGTACCGAGGGAGTCTTTTTTTTTTTTTCGACCTCTCTCTCTCTCTCTCTCTTTCTTTTCTCGGTGCGATCCTCAATCACAGAGTTCCAACTATACCGGGTGTTTCACGTCTAATTGGCGACAATTTAATTATATACAACTGATTCCGATTACAAAATAAATTAATAAAGTTACAAATAAGTATAAGAAACAAAAAATAATAATTGTAAGTATATTGAAAATTTATATAAATACAAATTTGAGACTGTAAATCGTACATAAAGTCATAGATTTAAACGTATAAGCGATGACGAGGTAGAAATTATTGTTATCGGTACTCTTAGAGACACCTCACAGGCACTCACAGACACTCTGCTTGATCTACGCGAGGGCACGAAGCATCCGAGTCGCAATTACTCACTAATTCATTTTATATGTTCAATCAATTTTTAGACGAGTTTTTTCTTTCCATTATAAAATCATTAATCACTCAGTCAAAAAATTATTCAATCAAAAAATCTTTACAATAATTTGTATTCTTTTTTAAAGGAATTTTGGCACATATTAATCGAAAGAAATTGATAATTTTTTTTTTTTTAAGATAAAGACAAAAACTTTATCGTCGTGAAAATTTTGATAAATTTAAATAAAATCTTTTAATGTTGAAAATAAAACTGCAAATCTCCGTACAAAGTAGCTCTATGATAAATTTATTAGCGTTAAACAAATTATTTGTTAATCCACCTAGTACATAAATCTATCGCTTAAATCGTCTTTTGTCTTGTTTTTTTTCCTTATCAGTGCGTGTCCTATCACTATGATCTTATTCTTATCCATTGCATAATCCCACTCTGCATCATGGATCTTTTTCCCTACTTAGGCAAACTTGCTCAAATCACCAGAACAATTTTTTTAAACTCTTACACGACCTTAAGGAGATTTGAACTTGCAGAGTAATTTTTATTTATGACATACTCAGTCACTCAGAAATATTAGCGACAGAAAGTATCATTATTTATGCAAGTCAAAGAACAGAGACGTATAAATTTTGCAACGTCTCTATGTTGTTAAAATATTTTCGTAAAAAGTGGAAAAAAATATCAAACTTTCAAAATTGAAAAAGACCGCTCGTAATTTTCATCCTGAAATAAGTGTTTCCCGAAAAACTTTGTCCATATCTTAGCCGTGCAAGAGTTGACGTTCTTAAATTAACATTGCAAGTTTATATATATATATATAGTCCAACTTACGTCATTTTCACTGCAACTATCTCAAAACGCTGCAGCGAATCTCTTCAAAACTTCTCCCTCACCTTTCGCAGAACCGTCCTGAAAGTCGTATCTCCTTAATCGTTCAATTTCTCCATATATAGGGTGTCTCAAAAAAATCGTCCCACCAATCATTGAGTCACCAATATACCCAATATACATATATATATAGCTTCTATATATACACTCTATACATATATATATATATATATGTAAACATGTTATCTCTATCTATAGTATCAGAGGAGTACAGTTTAGTTATTCGGGACCCTTTCGGAATAGATAGGAGACGAGAGAGAGAGAGAGAGAGAGAGAGGATACGTGCAAAAGAGCCTTGGTGGAGGGTAAAATAGTTGAATACACTTTTATCTATGCATATACAAATGTCCCACTACTGATGCAAAAGTCTCTCGTGAACGCGAGCATTTTGCCTTTACACCCGATACGTGACCCCATCCGCGAGGCCCGAGAGCTGAGACGCCGAGAAAGAGCCGGCCGGCCGGCCACCAGGATAGCCTGGCACCGGTCCGTGAGCGTTCTGCTGCCTCAGTCAGAATCGAGACACCCGTAACGGCGGAGTGGTCGCCTTCTACTCGCCGTTTTCTTTTTCACTTTCTTTTGGATGCGCTATAGAACACTTTTACGTATATTATATATATATATATATATATATGTATATATATATATATAAACGCGTAAACCCGCATACATACATACACAGTACACTATACACGTATCCATTTGTATATAAAGGCTCGTGTATGTATAGATATATATATTTATACAAGTATATATAGTTGGACGAACCGCCACCCCCGCGGCCTCGACGCACCAGCGGTCTCGCGCATCAGTATCTCGCCGAGTGTCCACACAGGCGTATCGCGTACCGCGTCCTCGAATATTTTTTTTTTTCCTTCTGCATCTTACATTATTAAGATATTTCTACATACATATATATGTATATGTATATTTGAGAAAAAAAAAAAAAAAATCATATTTAATCAGAAATCGTGAAACGACGCGGGGTATATATACGACGTGACGTGCCAACGAGTTATATTTCGCCAGAGAGAGATCCAACGTCATTTAAAAGAGTATATATATATATATATATATATATATATATATATATATATATACATGTATATATATAAATATATATATATACATGTATGATATATACACGACCACTTCTACTGTATCTTGAGAGAGTAGCAAAAAGGAGGATCAACGGGCGTTTCACAAGTTTGGCGAGTTTCACGATAGGCAGGTGAGTAATCCTTTTCTCACACATGGACACACACACTATCGCAGTACATGCAAGCCGATTGTTTATTATTTAAAAAAAAAAAAATTATGCAAAGAATTGTAGAACAATTTAAACTCAAAAAAAGTTTTGTAATGACTTTTGGATACAATGAGAATTTTATTCCATAATATTATTGTACCATTTTGGAGAAATTAATTTTTGAATATTTTTATTGTACGGAAAATTTTGTAAAATTGAAGTGTTTTTTTTTTCTTCATCTATTGACGAAATTTGCAATAGTGATTTTTTCATGTTATCTCGCTGTAGGGATAATTAGAGCATTTCAGATATTAGATAAAATTAATTTTGACGTTATTTGAACATTTTTTTTTTTTTAGCACTTTCTTCGTGTTGAAAAAATTGTGTATAGGAAAATTTTGTTGTGGAGGTGCGTTTTTATTGCACCTCTATAGTGCTTTATATATATATATATATATATACAGAGCCGGCGAGAGCCAGACGACGAGAATCGATCTCCTCTTCGCCCCTCTGAGTCCTTTTCCTCACTCGAGGGGGCCGCGTTCGCCCTCGCCCTCGCCCTCACAACCCCTCTCACACTCACTGTATATCTCACCCCTCCTCTCCTCCTCTCCCTTCTTCACTTCCTCACCCTGGCAGGAGCGAGTTTCGCCAGTTCGTTTACGCACGCTGGGCTGTTTCGATCGGAGTCTGCCAAAAGCCTTCGTGTAGTCTTTGATATATATACATATATATATATATATATATATATATATATATATATATATATATAACACACGTCTCAATTATCATTCGTGTTGCAAAGCTCGAAAAATTACGCGTCTTTTTTCACCCCCGAAAATATATTATTCGCGTCTATAATCCTCATATATATAGATACATAGTGAATTATATTCGGTGTTTTTTTTTTATTCCACTAAATTACGAAAAGTGCAAAAACCTGGGCGTGGATTCGTGAATTATTTAGCAGATGAAATTATTTTTGGTAAAATAAAAAAAAAATTATCGTCCCAAACATAATTGGTGATTTGCAATGATAATTCGCGAGGCTTATCAAACGTGAGAATTTTTTTATGTTCATAATAATAACACACACGAGGTGAGAGAGAGAGAGAGAGAGAGAGAAAGAGACGGAACGTCTGGAGAATTCAGTGACGCATCGAACATTTCGTGGGGCCCAAATCGCAATCGCAAGCGCAAAGTGGAAGAGAGTAAGAGAGAGAGAAAAAACTGCCAGACGCGAAGAGAACCAGGTATGCCAGACACTGTGTGAGCCTCTCACGATGGTTTCTCACCCTCGCGTGTGAGAAATCCAACTATATTTCGTGTATTGTAAATAAGACGCTGGAATTGCTTTAAAATTCGGCCGGATGTTAATTTTTTTTTATTTATTTTTTTCCCCCACTTTTTATAATTGGATAATTGCGAAAAATGTTGCAATTTTGCAATTACAATTATTCGCAATTTGTGTAATTTCCGTGTATATATATGTATATATATATATATATATACATATTTATTTGAATTATTTTAATGCAAAGGAAGAGTTCAGTCACATGCCATAATATTGATTTGCGAATAATTAATATTATTATTTATACGAATTTTATCAATAATTCTCAGACTCAAAGATTTTATAATTATCTTATTATTGACGAAATAATATTTAATTTTGATACGCACTTGAAATAAGAAAAAAAAAAACATACTTCAATGACAAATAATTTGAATAATGAAAAATAATCATTCGAGCAACGTATACATATATATATATATATATATATAACAATTATTTGAATGATGCCTGATATATTTATTTGTATTATTATTATATCTCATCCGTTATTTTTGTATGAGAAATGAGACACGACGGACAAAGTTTCGCAGAATGCCGGAAAGCATATCGTATACAATAGACGATCGTTTCTTATTACAGTTGTACTTGATTGAAATAATATCGTGGGCTGGATCGTACGACGCTCGAGATAAAATTGTCGCTTCGCATTTTCCTCGTTGAATACACAAGAAAGGCTCGTCTGAGATCTCTCGATTTTTTTAAACTCCCCACTCCTCGGACTTTAAGAATTTTTATTCCAATCAAATGATCGATGCATCAAATAATCGTTATCATTAATCAATTAAATTATTTAATAGTGTAAAATTACACTATAAATAAATTGAAAATGAAATGGAATAAAAATAAAATTATTTTGTTAAATTAATTTTATAATTATTTATAATTCAATTTTCAAAATCATTTTTTTATAAACCCTAATGGGTGTATGTTGTATTTATATACATATATATATAGAATGAAAGATTTATGACCTCATATGTGTATGAATTTATCAAGGAATTTCATTTTCGTCGAATATTTTATTAATCTCATCTCGTATCTCGCGTCCGTTTCCTGACTCGAGAAAGCACCGTGGCTTTTCCAACATTTGCCAAGAATTAAATACCGTGACGAACAAGAGGCGGAGTTAAAGCCTGAGCGCGAACGTTTCGGGACGCGAAAAAGATCGTGAGAGAGAGAGAGAGAAAGGGAGAGAAAGAAGAGAAGCTTAGAATTCAAAGTGTGGTGCGCGAACATAGTCAGCAAAGCACAGAAACACGGCGGCATAGCTCGAAGTAAGGTGGGAGAAATTCTAATTTTGGAGGACCGGGAATTGCAAGAGTATACACATATTTATATAGGAGCACATATACATATATACGATGGAGATCTCGTTAACCCGTAATATAACGCCGTCACGTCCAAATTTTTATTTTTCTCATTCTGTCTTCTTTTTTTTTACCTTTTTTTTTTTTCAAATCCATGCATCCCTCTTGAATTTCGCGCTATGATTTTTTTTCTTTTCTTTTCTTTTCCAAAATAACTATAAATTAGTTTGAAAAACTTGCAACATTATCTCATAAAATATTCTCGTCTCGTTTTCATTGTTTTTTTTTTTTTTTTTTTTTTTTTTAATTCTTACAATTTGTTTTAACATTTTTTTTACGGATCGTCATGTGGAAAACATGTGGGATTATTTTAAGCATCGAGCTTTTAGGATATTTCAATTTTGGGGGTTTAAGATTTTCTCTCGCGAGAAGTGATGATGCGTGCCAAAGGCGCGGATCTATAACTATTTCTGTTTACACTACATTCCAGCAACGGGGCAAATTTATAGACTGTATATCACAATGACGATTGAAATGCTCGAGGGGCTCATACCAAACTCTTGCATTTCCTTCGTTGGGTCTCTCTCTTTCTCTCTCTCTCTCTCTCTCTCTCTCTCTCTCTCTCTCTCTCTCTCTCTCTCTCTCACACACACACACACACACTCTCTCTTGTTTCTCTGCAAATGTTCGAATAAAAACTTTTATTCTTGAAACTTGATGTAAATTTTATCGATTAACATGCCGAGAAATTGTCTTCCTTGAATTTCTATTCATTATCTATCTATCTATATATATAGATAATGAATATATATATATATATATATATATATCACATACACGTATAAATATTTTCTATGTATAAATTGTATACGATGTTATACTTGTACTTATATTTATTAATTGTATTTGGTGTCGATAGATCGATCGTTCCAACGATTCATTGTACTTTCCATCGAGATTGTGTTTACCAATATGAGTAGTTGAGCTAGATAAAGGTCTCAAACGTCGATAATAATTCTTGGCCAAATGGGGAGAAAAAAAAAAATTACGATCGCTGATAATTTGACATTATGAAATAATTGTAGATTACATAATTCTCATTAAATCGCACAAAAATGTGTTCTCGTGGCAAAGTATATCGAACAGTTTTTTGTTTTTCATGAAATTAAGTAGCTCAAAAAATATTGGGCTGGCCCGAAAAATATTTTAGGGTCTTGCTATACAAAATACATGTAAAATTTTATAGCGAAATTATTCGATAAAGATTCAAATTTGATTTTGATAACATTCGAAGTTAATACCGATATGATTTTTCCGGCAAAATTTAGATCGACCAAAGTTTTACATTTTGTTGTAAAATATTTCGGATTATGCAAACACCGTAATTGAGATTCAAAAACTTTGTTTGATAATTATTCGAAAAAAGCTCGAAAAATGAGGATGCTCGTGTTAATTTTTTTTTTTGTTCCAAAACTCTTTAAATGTAGAAAAAATATATTATGAAAAATTAGCCTTGTAAATTTGGCGAATTTTTTCCGCACTGTATACGCCCATACAAAATTTTCATTAACACGACGTTATTGGATTGGCTCGATCCAATAACGTCGTTGCCTTTCAAAGGGTCTGTGCATCACCATTTCTCATTTATCGGCCTATGCAATATTGCGATATTGACTCGTCGTGTTTTTTTTTTTTTTTTTTTTTTCGACAAACGAGATGGCAGCCCTTTTGCCATTCGAGCTTCTCGCTTTAATTGAACTTTTATCCATACACACACACACACACACGCACGCACACTTAAAATAATAATAAACGTGATACTTCAATACTGAGCGAGGTACATAAATAAAAATAAAAATGAAGAAAAAAAAAAAAGTACTGCGCCGTTCAGTTCGGTTTGTGGGATATCCCAGTGTGTGCATTTTGTGGAGTCGCTTGATGAAGCCCGAGTTTTACGAAGCCCGACGAGCGTCGGCCTATTATATCGAGTACACGCGATTTTTCTCTCCTCTCTCTTTCTCTCTCCCTCGATATATCCCGATGAATCTCTTTTCAAAAGTCAAACCCCACGTGATCGGTCTGTACGTACGAGTAGCACTCGTCATCAGGAAGGAAAATCAAAGAAGGGTGAAAACGAGAGAGAGAGAGAGAGAGAGATATGATTTAAAATATTAAAAAAAAGAATGAAGAAAAATGAATATTCGTGATCACGTTGTGAGAGAGAGAGAAGGGGATTGAAGAAGAGAAATAAAAAATCAAGAGAGAGCAATATATCGAAACAGAGAGAGAGACAAAATAATAATAAGAGAGAGGGAATTATTCTAAAACTGTTTGTAGATAAAAAAAAAAATGGACACGTGATTACAGTGTTCATTTTTTTATATGCTTATATGTTAGTTATTTCGTGAAACAAAAGAAAGAATCTCGTTGCAAAGTTTGCGCGGCTGTGAATCAAAGGTCTTCAAGTATATAGAAGCCCCTCTAGCCTGTTATTTTTCCATGTCAATGATTATCAGGACTCGGGCGTGTTCTAGTTAGCCCAGTGCCTTATCTCGAAGTCCGGCTATATATATATATATATATAAGGCCATTATGAACTATATATATATATATATGAGACCGCGAGAATCGAGACAAGAAAAAAAAGAGAGGGCGAAAGGGGAAGGAGAGCCAAGGGAAAAAGGGAATACGACTGGTCATATCATCGGTTTCCGGTAGCACGATGTGGTTTTTTTTTTTTTTCATTTCCGTAAAATTGCCCCGACCGACTGTGGATTTTTTTCTCTTTGTCATTTGGATTATCAACGAAATATAAGCAGGAAAATTAAATCATAATTTTTTTTGTTTGACAATCGTGAGACAAACAAAATAAAAATAATCGTCAAGCTCGATAAATATAAAATCCCAAATAAAGAGAGAAATAAAAAAAAAAGATATTACGACACATGAAAAATAAATTAATGACAATTGATATATCAAATCACGATTAATACTGTTGATTATTTTTTCAATAATAATTTTTTTATATCGTAAAAATTGTATATAAAAACTAAAAGACAAATTGTTTTTCTTTTTAATTACTGATTCTCGAAATTTCATTACTCATTGTCTTTCTCAAGTTCGTTACTCATATTTTTCTCTCCAATCTCATCGCTCGTTGTTATTATTTTTTCATTTTATTACTCATTGTTTAAAATCCTTCGGAACTTTTACGTCATTATACGCACACAATATATAGAAGCCGAACGATAAGATGCTCGAGTTTTTTTTTTCTCGTGATCGCGGGCTGCTCGCAGCGTCGTATTAACGTCAAAAACACACTCAGAGGCCAGTCCCATTAATAATTATGTCTGGATGCCTCGACTTGAGCATACGTGTATCAATTTATGAGACAACTCGGGGTTACGTTCGAATCGATCGATTGCTGTAAACTCCCAATGTCTTCCCATATATATATATATATATATATATATATATATATGTATATATATGTATATGTATATATATATATATATGTATATGTATATATATATATATATATATATATATATATATGTATTAAATATATATGCAATTCTAGAATATTGCAATGGAAAAGGCCATTATGAACTATAAAATGTACTCGGTATAATACCGTTGTCGAGTAAATAAGTCCCCTGGCCGTTTGTGCGCCGCCTTTATTGTTGGTCATTGAGCAACTTCCGCAGTTTCGTGCTCAAAGAGACGGTGAACCGTAATAAGTATATACACCGTGAAATAATGTCTATGTGTTTGTGTTTGTGTGTGTGTGTGTGTGTGTGTGATCGAGAGTCGTTGATGCCTGTAAGAAAGTATAATGCGCGTTAAGCTCCCGCCCCCTCTGAGCTGAAAGCGCTGCATCCACTTTTCTCTGCCGAACGATCTGCGCGCTCAACGTCGATCCTTCCTCCTGCTGGAGCATTAAATTATTGATTCCGGTTGCACTTATTCATCGTAATTTTTCTCAATATCTTTTTTTTTTCTCTTTGCACTTTTATCGAATTGGTACAGCGACTCGAATGACGGAGCATGAGGAATGAGATTAATAGTTGGCTTTTTCCTCGTTGATCTATAGTTTGTTAAATGTGGCGTTTCATCCCCTTATCCGATATTTGGATCTTATCTTTTTTTTCGTAATCGCGATCGTTCTCACATCACTCGTTCCTCTCTTCCTGCTTTTATATCATGGATTCTTGCATATATATATATATATATATATATGTGTGTGTGTGTGTGTGTGTGGGAGTGTTTCTCTGTGTATTTAATGCTGTGAGAGAATATTCTCGTTTTGATAAGCGTTATCAGCAGTGCAGTGTCCCTGATAAGAGAACTGCTGCTGAATGAACTGGTTCAATGCCAATAACGTACGTTTGTGTGCGTTTATGAGTTTGTGGGGAATGAATTATATATATATATATATATATTTAGGTAATTTAATAAGAACGAGGATATTTCAAAATGAAATAAAAATTGTGGTAAAAATAAGAACGAAAAAAAGTGGATGGACTCTTGGAGAATTAAATTTGGCTTAAAAGATTATGCAATTGGAGATTTTTTAAAAGAGACGTCAGCATTATGTTTTTTATCGCAGTTATAATTTTTATTTAATGCAAATTTATCATTTTTGATTTAAATAAAATTGTCAAATTTATTTTATTTTGCGCTGGAAATTGTTTATGCCACTGTAGACGGAGAATATTCCTGATTTTTTCTCGCAGACTATAATTTCTCCTGTCGAAAATGATCCATAAATCGTATTGAAAGTCCCTTTTTTTTTGCAAACTTATAATTTATATAAAAAAAAAAATTCATTCTTATTGCTAAAAAATGCATTTCGTGAAATTTGCAAGTCTAATTATTTATCGTTGATGGAGAAATAAATCGCTCGTTCGAATAGCCTCGACAGTGCTCTGATGATTTCCGGAAACTTCCGTTCAATGACTCGGGTTAGGAAAAAAGTGTTTTTTTTTTGCACCAGCAATTTAATTAAGCTATAATAGTCGTCGAGCAAAACTCGTTGATGCTTTTATATATATATATATATATATATATATATATATATATATATATATATATATATACATATATATATTTATAGTTAGAATGGCGTTGCACCCGGTCGCCGTCGTTATTACCTCATTGCCATTGTGACGATGAGTGTTTTACCGCACGAGAGTGTGTTTTCTATCTCTATCTCGTTGCGCGCTCTCATTTAACGCTGGACGCTAAAAACTTTTCGCCGTTGGTACAGTGAACGCTGCTCGTAGGCACTCGTCGAGTTCGCGTGCTCTCGCGATGACGATGAGAAATAAGAGAGATGGAGAGTTCGCTGGGTCGGAGGGAGTGGGCGGTTGGACGCTCGGAAATAGATACCACAAGAGAGCAGAGAAAGTGACTCGGTGACACAGTATTCTTCCGGAATTATACCGCTTCTATTCCTGGGTTCTCTCGCTCTCTTTCTCTCTCTCTCTTAATCTCTCTTAATCTCTCTCCCTCTCTCTATGATGCGTCCATGCAGCGATCACCTTGTATCGCTGCATGGACGCGTGTGATTCGCTGATGGCCACTATTAGAATCTCTCGGGGATGAAGAAGAAAAATTAAATGTAGCTTTAAAATCAAATCGCAAAGTTAAGAATTGGTGGCTTCTTATTCGTGACGCTTATTACGTGCACTAAAAAAAGTATCGAGAATCATAATTTCATCATAAAAAAATAATGATGAAATAAAGATCGATTACGTCAACAATTGGGGATGAAGAAGAAAAATTAAATGTAGGTTTAAAATCAAATCGTAAAGTCAAGAATTGGTGGCTTCTTATTCGTGACGCCTATTACGTGCACTAAAAAAAGTATCGAGAATCATAATTTCATCATAAAAAGATAATGATGAAATAAAGATCGATTACGTCAACAATTGCGATTTATTCGTGCGACTCGTTCAAAAAGATTCTTTCTCAGTCTTCAGTCTTCTCAGTCTTCAAATGTATTGTAATTGAATCACACGGGATCTCTTTAAAACAACTGTGATATATTTAAATCAAATAGACGCGGTTCAAGTCGACTAGCTTTTACTTGAATCGAATAGTTTCTACTTGATTCAACTAGATTTTACTTGAGTCAAATAAATTTTTCTTGAATCCAACAGTTTCTACTTGAGTCAAATAATTTTTTCTTGAATCCAACAGTTTCTACTTGAGTCAAATAATTTTTTCTTGACTCCAATAGCTTCTACTAGATTCAAGTAGATTCAACTTGAATCCAATAGTTTCCACTTGAGTCAAATAAATTTTTCTTGAATCCAACAGTTTCAACTTGAGTCAAATAAATTTTTCTTGAATCCAACAGTTTCTACTTGAGTCAAATAATTTTTTCTTGAATCTAACAGTTTCTACTAGATTCAACTAGGTTTTACTTGAATGAAATAGTTTCAACTTGATTCAACTATATTTTACATGAATCCAATAGTTTCTACTTGAGTCAAATAAATTTTTCTTGAATCCAACAGTTTCTACTTGAGTCAAATAAATTTTTCTTGACTCCAATAGATTCTGCTAGATTCAACTAGATTTTACTTGACCCAATGGTTTCTACTAGATTCAATTAAATTTTACTTGAATCCAATAGTTTCTACCTGATTCAAATAAATTTTACTTGAGTCATATAGATTGTATTTAATTCACGTATCTATTACGCTTTCATTTGGATTTTGCTGCAAACGCGTTCTCTAGCGAAAGATCGCAAAAGACGAAAACAGGCAGCGGGTATACATATAAGCAAAACATCTCGTTATATATATATATGTATATACTCTCCATACTCTGGGAGTTTCGTAAAGCAATGACTGGCGTCATCGTTAAAACACGTGGCTCATATCCTCCTGCAGGGGTTCTCAAAATCAGAACCCAAAGGCTAAAGAAATGACTTTTGTGTAAGGGGGGGTGGGGGGTGGGGCAGGGATGTCCACAGTGTCCATTAACATACAGCAAAAGCCTTTCTCGTAAGTTGCTTTGTTAGGGAATGTAATGTGAATTGGGGGACCCTCTTAAATTAATTTGCCGTGTCAGTACAATCAACAACCGAGTCTTCTGCCAGCACCGGGGTCAAATAATTTAAAATGTCCTTGTACTCTACTTCCAGGGGTTCCCAAATATAAACTCATATCTGCGAAGATTTCCATATCAACTATATAATTAACCATTGATAAAATAAACTTTTTACATATTTCTTATATTATCATTAAATTCTAGTCATTTGACGATTAAAATTGCCAATGATAAGAAAATCAATAATTAATTTCACTGATATCATTTAATTTAATAAAGACATTGTAAACATATATTTTCAATGATCGTCAAATAATTATACTGATGATTGACTTTGTTTGTGAATAGTAATTAATTAAAAAAAAAAAAAAAATCGAGATTAGCTCAACAATGGTTTGTTGGTTACGCCCCATCTGCTCGTGGGATCGAATAATTCAGTATCTGCTCATTTTTTTTTTCGCCCATATTGCTTCTTCCGCTCCAATAGAACGTAATTTATGTACCGTTATAGACAGCATATATACATAAACATATCTCTATATATATATATATATATATATATATAAACATCGCGTAGTGTATACCGGGCATAGTCAGGTGGTGAAATACTGACTTAAGAGAGCGTTCAGTCTATTATATAGTGTGTATAGTCGCGTCTATAATGGCATTAAGGGTATACTATGGTTTCTGAGCCGCCCAGATACCAACCGATGACTCAAATAGATCGAAACGGTCGCGCAAGACACTTTCAACCCCGCCCCCTGGTGGTTGAAAATTTCAACAAGCATATTTCGTAGCTTCATCCCAATTATTTTTCATTGACTCTCATTGCAATATCATTGATGATTTTTTGCCAACTAATTCGAAATTCAATTTATCATTTTTTTCAATATTATAATTATATTTATTGTAAAAATTAATTAGCGTTGAATTAATTAATCGAGCTTGATGGTTTTCATGATTGCGATATCAATGAAAATCACTAGATGTACTAATTGTAAGAGCAGGGCGGGGCTCAAGTAGATTCAAGCATATTATACATATATATATATATATATATATATATATATATATATATATATATACATATATCGCGACATAGGTCACCCTCGACGCAGTGAGCATTGTGACGATGACGGTGGCTGCGCCGAATCTACGCTAGCCATGTGGCCTCTGCGCTGCTACGCTGCACACAACATCCAAAATCCTCGAGCGAAACTACAATCTCGCGCCTGCACGAGGCGCGCGGATCGAACCGATAAAGGAGCCTTTACGAAACCTTCGGACGCATGCGTTCGATGAAAAAAAAAAAAAAAAAAAAAAAAAAAAAAGGTTTCGTTGCGTCTCCGCATGGACTAAAAACATGGGAATAAATGAGCCAACATACATATATATCCATATACGATGTGTATAAATGTGTACGCGGTCATGAATACATTTATAAATGGAACCATATACATATATATATATATATATATATTTATAATGTATATGGATATGCATATGTACACATAGAAACATACACACACGTATACGTCACACATAGTTTTAGGGTCCTTTTCTGCGGATATACCTGAGTTGTCCCGGATCTGATCCTTCGAAAGGATGAGACCCTATATATATATATATATATATATATACATATACATACTTGTGCATGCATGTAGACGTTTTTTTCTGTGTATAGAAAGTTTGTGTAGAGTTGGAAGTATATATACATATATTTATATTTGCCAAATGGCTGTACATATGGGATATAGACAGGCGAAGGGGAAACCTTAAGCTCGACCCAGCTCAACCTTATCGAAGGAGTGGCAATGGCCTGGGGCCGAGAGCTCTCCTCTTTCTTGTCTTGCCCCAGTGAGATTAGAGCTCGTAAAGACTCTTCGATATTCATCTAATGCCTTTATGATGTTCAGCGGTAAATTTTGTCGAGGGAATAATCATAATTATGGAAGAATTAATTTTTTTCGAATAAATTCGTAAATGTATAAGAAAAAAAAAAAAAAAATGAGGATATTATGTGTGATTAAGACGCAGCTGGACAAACAGTTTTTTTTTTTCGTTGTACAAAAGGATTGTTTTGAGAATTATTTTTCAAAGTTTATTTTTCCAAGCGAGAAAGTAAACAAAAAATGTAATTTTTGTTTTTTCAAATATTAATTAAGGAAGATATGTTGAATTTTACTTCTTGTTTTCTTACGTTTTGCATCTGGCTAATTCCGCGTTCTCGCCTTTCACTAAAAAATTTCGTAATGCCAAGGCGAGAGAGAGAGAGAGAGAGAGAGAGAGAGAGAGCAAAGCAGCGAGAATAGATGCAAAGAGTCATGAGAGAAATGCAGAGATTTTAGTACGAGATGAGGAATAGTACAAGATTATGTTTGCTCTTAACTGAAAGAGGGGCCGAATACGAGAAAGATGGAGAATCAAAAATCTACGCGTATTTGTTTTCTCCGTCTGGCAAACGACGACGCCCACGCTCATGATGAAGAATCCTCGAGAATTTTTGGCCCCCGTTCAAATGATACTCTTGCGTGTAACGCGCACACGTACGCAGATGTATATTGACCTGGCACTATTTTCAATTCTGTTTTTCAAATCTCATCACCCCAAAATTCGACTCATTTTCATAAAGAAAAATATTTTTCGGTAAACTTCTGCGGAGAATTATAAAAAAAGATATTGAAAATTTTGTAAAAATTTAAGCACAAATAATTATATCTTATATTATTTGTTTGAAAATTTTTAAAGAAAGAAAAAAAAATCTAATTCGATTTTTTTTTCAGTTATCCATATAATTTTATTTTTTAATTCATTATTTATTTATCATTAATTTATATTGCAGTTACTTAAATTGGTATAAGTGGAAAATGGTGTTTATCAGTTATCACATATTTCGCCTATTTTATCAGCTACACAAGTATTGAATTGTGTATTGACTGTAGATAAATGATTATTGACAAATGTTCAATATTCAATATTAAAATTCAACATACATACATATATATTTTTGAATATAATTCGCAATCTCGTCTATAGTTTCCATAAGTATTCATTTTCACTTATCCCAACTTATGTTGGGATAAGTGAAAATGGTGTTTATCAGTTATCACATATTTCACCTATATACATTTATCAGTTACACAAGTATTGAATTGTATTGACTGTAGATAAATGTTTATTGATAAATGTTCAATATTCAATATTAAAATTCAACATAATGGTACATACATATATATTTTTGCATATAATTCGAAATCTCGTCTATAGTTTCCATAAGTATTCATTTTCACATATTTCACCTATATACATTTATCAGTTACACGAGTATTGAATTGTATTGACTGTAGATAAATGATTATTGACAAATGTTCAATATTCAATATTAAAATTCAATATAATGGTACATACATATATTTTAAACATGGTTTGCATATAGTTCGCAGTCTCGTCTATTGTTTCCACTTAGATTTTTATCTCTAACAACTGTTTGATTTTATGGCAAGGGGGAGGGGGAGGGGGGACACGTAACCAATATGAAAAAAAGTGTACAGTCGACTATCTGTAAGATCACGTTTTCCCTTGGATTCTCTCTCTAAAATCTCGCATAGATAGGAGAAGGTTACCCCCACTCTCATGTGTCTCGTGGTGCTCGTGAATAAACGCTTAAGATTTAGCATCAATGAATGAACACTTTAAAATTACACATTAAAATTACTATATACAGATATACTTTGTGAAGTGTTCATTCATTGGGCCTTGTTCATTTACTGGTGCACTCAGCCTACGTAAGATATATAAAAAAAATATATTTTACATATTGTTATGATTATCATTAAACGAAGACTTATATATAGCTAAGGGTTAATAGCAGTTAAACGAATGACGATCGTACGAAAATTGACAGTCGAGAGAGATTGACTTGGCAACGAAGAGACGTGCAATTTGGAAATAAAATATTTTCCATAATTACATTAGAGCTGACCAAAAAAAAAAATATATTTTCAAAATTGAACGATATAGATATATATCGAATATATTTTTGGATAAATTGTTTTTTTTTCTTTTTTTTTCCTACAAACTGGTGAAAGATCGAGAGCACACGGGAGTTTTTCACTTTGTGAAAGAAAGAAAAAAAAAAAAAAAAAAAAATTACACGAACGCACACGGGCATGTTCGTCAAGGTGTGTCTGGTCAGTGGCGAGAACGCGTGTAAAATATTGTGCGGTCGTTGCCTTTCGCCACGCGTGACGACGACAGCGTTGTTACTGGACACCACTTTGTGATTCGCTGCCTCGGGGATAAACAAACTCGGAGATATTTTTCATTTGCTTTTTGAATAACTTTTTTTTTTTTTCAACATTTTACATTGTTTTTTTTTGTTACTTTTTCACCGTTCAATAAATCACGGAAAATAATGAGTGATGATGGAAAAAGAAAAAAAGAAAAAATCTTGAGAAAAATGTGTAATAAAATTAAGTAGAAATTAGAGTAAATAACGCCTCCAGGATGGTGCAATAACAAGAATTGCGTCGAAAATACATTATTAGATGAGTTATTATATTAGAGATCTACCAAGAGATATAAAATCAACGAGCAAAGTTAATACGGCAATCAATCTCGATTACGTCTCAATTAGATATTCCATAATGATGTTTATCCACGGCTCTTGCGGTCAGCTGGAACACAACGAGAACAAACTGAGAATTATATATATATATATATATATATATATATATATATATATATATATATATACTTCAGGGTCTGTTGCTTCAGGGTGAGAGATGCACTCTGGGAATTCTATGCCGCCGCTATGTCGAGACGAGAAGATCTCTTTTACTTCTCTTCTCGTCTCGATGACTCTAGCTGCTCTTTCTATATATATATATATATATATATATATATATATATTATGGTTTATCTCCTCGAGGCGAAAATCGCCGGTATAAGAGCTCTCGAATCACTGGCCCGATTCTCCAGAATTCGTAATGGGCAAAAGTTTAAGGGACGCTCAAGTTCTCGGAGGGCAAAAGAGAGAGAGAGAGAGAGAGAGAGAAAAAAACATTGTAGGAAGAAAAAATGACGACAGGATAAATGACCGTGGAGAAGGACGACGATCATCGTCATCATTGCGAGAGTTCTCTGGAATGTCACGAATACCGATTCCTCAGCGGTCATTCACCGTATGGGAGAGTAACAAGAGAAGGCTGCCGATCGTGTTCTGCAAGGGATCCCCCTGTCCTCGGTTAGATCGATGATCGAGTAAATACAAAAAAAAAAAAAAAAATAGACTCCATTTATAAATAATTTGATCGAAACGGTTTGAACTTATTTTAATGAAATTTGTACATTGCTAAAAAATTGACGTACTCGTAGAAATATTAATTAATATTTAAACTACGAATTTTTATGTGAAAAAAATGAAAAATGTTGGGGCTCGTATTTTTGCTAGAAATTTCAACCTTTTTTTCATGCACAAAAGAATGTGCTGAAATATTTTTTATGATTGAGAAATTTTCACTAAATGTTGAAGAGTCTGGTGGAAGCTTTAAAGATTTTGAGAACGATCGATGGTGGGGAGAAAAAAAATGTTTAAGGTGCATAAAAAATGAGCAATTGTAAAGGAAGTATTGAAAAAAATCGATATGATGATCGCGATAAGATTTCATCTCTTTTTCCTTTGAGGGATTATATCGATTTGTATTTATTGTAAAGAATTGGAGAATTATTTATTGTTATGTGCAAAAGTATAAACATGAAATGCGTGTAATTACACGCACTGCGATTTTAATCCCGAGGAGGATCCTCATCTCTTTATTCAGGATTGAATATGCGTCTGGCTCACAAATCATTTCCTCGCAGTTCAGTTATATATATATATATAGAAGCAAGAGAGGCAAATGTACTCGACGAGAGGCAATTGTTGAGACTCGATATCGTTTTGGACCTCCCACGAGGAAGAAATTACGCAATTCTAGTATGTCAATTATAAGAACGACCAAATTGAGCAAAAATTATTCTCTTTTAATATTCACTGTAATTTAACGTAGTACGTTAATCTGATCATGATCAATCGCTACAGAGGCAGCGCACGAAATATTTTAATTTTCTACCAGGGCATTTTTTTTTTACGCAGGAAAAATGTAGAAGAAGACTTGCAAATTCCAATTACCACAGTTTTGGGGTAATTTAGGGATTTTTATCAAACACAAAATTTAATGCTTTTATGCAACAACTCGACGAAACGACGATGAATTTTTTCGCGATGTTCTGTGACCGTAAACGTATGAGAGAAGCCTGGAAAGTGCAGCTGCATCATCAGCTGCACCAGGGCTTATGGCAAAATGCATCGTGGCGCACTCTTTCTCTTTCTCTCTCACACACAACGATCGAATTTTTGACCGAACGATTTTTTTTTACCCAGAGAACGTGATTTTTATCAAATCCTTTTGCAAAAAAAAAAAAAAAAAAAAACAGCATGGATAATTGTTTAGTTGTGATTGGTAAAAAAATGTTAAAAATGTCCTTTTTATTTATTATCTCAATTTTGATAATACAAGTGAATGGGCAAAAGTTATTATCACACAATAGCTGGTAAAGCGAAAGGGGTCAGAATACGCGACGTCCAACAATTAAAATGATGTTATAACACGCTTTATATCCCAGCATATAAAGTATATAAAGTATCGCATAGAGGCAATTGAACGCAATTTCGAGTCATATAAATCTTCCAAACGATCATCACATTATTATATATATATATATATATATATATATATATATATATATATATATATATATATATATATATATATATATATATATATATATATATATATACAAGAGGGAGCAAATTTACTTTTATATAGCTGACGCGAATCGTCAAAATAAAATATTCAAGATCTATAAAAAGAGTTTTGTTTTTCTTGTATAATTTTTCGCTATAAAATCTTACGTTGGCGAGACGAGAGGTTCGACAATCGAGTGAGGGACATTGATGCAAATAAGTATTGGCACGACGAAAGTTCATCGTCCGAGTGGGAAAGAGAGAGAGAGAGAGCGAGAGCGAGAGAGAGAGAGAGAGAGAGAGAGAGAGAGAGAGAGAGAGAGAGAGAGAGAGAGATCTTGGTTCGTTGTTAGCTCTTGCAACTCTCAATGAAATCATTGATGACGCTCTTTCTCATTGCCACTGTGTGTGCCAGCATTGGCACTCTCGCGACACACCGAGAGTTAATAGCCGATGCTATTTTTGCGGCTCAAATCGGAATTATATAGTAGAAATACATACATATATATATATATATTCTGAGTGAGTCTCTACATTATAAAATAAAACTATTGACCAAATTTCAAGTTTATAGGTTTTATAGTTCCTGAGATTTCGTGATGAGTCAGTGGTATCTTCGCTTATATATATCTATATAGATATATATAGATACTAACTGCTGCTCGCGGCTTCACACGCATGCATTGAATCAGTTTAAAAACATTTTACCCCTTTTTACCCCATTAGGGGTTGAATTCCGAAAAATCCCTTCTGAGTGAGTCTATTATTATAAAATAAAACTACTGACCAAATTTCAAGTTTATAGGTTTTATAGTTCCTGAGATTTCGTGATGAGTCAGTGGTATCTTCGCTTATATATATGTATGTATAATATTAATTATGTATAATCTTTTTACCTGAGTATAAAACAAAAATAAATAGTGAAGCGAGCTGGAATTTTTATTGCTTATTGCTTATTCTAATGATCTTGTCATGGTAAAATGACGATCACAGGGCCATTAAGAAAATAAGCGATTTGGTCACAACACCCACAAACCGCAATTATTACAGAAAAATAAATTGCCTTTACTTCGCAATGAAATATTTACATTTTTGTTATGGTCGAATGTGCAAACACGAAAATTTTCGTCGATTCCCATGAAAAATTGTGACAAAAAATAAATGCGTCACGTATCGTTACAAGACATGTCCATCCAAAAATTTATATATATATATATATATATATATATGTATGTACCATGTATAGATATATACATACTTACATGAGCATATTAAGCTTAAGTGAAATCTGTTAGCTGGGAATTATTGTCGACGCTCTTCTCACATTTCGAGAGCATCCAATCCCATTAAAATCAATGAAGCAAATGCAAACTTTTTTAATAGCTTACGACTCACTCCTCCATGACGAAGAGACTCTTCTCGTTTCGAGAATACAAAATATTGAAGACAAAAATAATTTTTTTATAATTATTATTCCTATCTAAAAAAAAATGTCATCAATCACGTTAATTTTAATAAATCGTTTGCAATTTTTTTTTTTATACACTCTCGTTTCCTTCCATATTAAAGGTTATGAAAAAATGTTCGATACAAAAGCACTTTAATCTCTGTCCAGAGAACTGCTATGATAAAGATAATGCCCAGATTCCTCGTTGCTCTATCGTAGAGAAATATTGCAAAGATCTTTTTTTTTTTTTTTTCTTATGGTCTCAAACTCGCTCTCCGGCTATATGAGATTGCCGATAGGATAACGTAGACATTGGTACACGCGAGCTACGTACTGTATATTAGCGATATAAGCTATGCCAGAAAGCCTCGAAGACAATACTCTCGACATGCGGGCACACGATCAGCAAGCGGGCAAACCCGGACGCGAGTTCAACTCTATATCATTCTCTCCATCTCTCTCTCTCTCTCTCTCTCTATCGCTCTGCCCCTCTTTCGCGTTTCTTCAGTACTTTTTCACTGCTGGGTCTCTTGGAGAAGAAGAGAGCCCAGAGGTTGAGGCAGAGAGAGAGAGAGAGAGACCCAACTCGATCCCGTCGCCACAAGAGGACTTGAACGAGTATGCGGCACGACCACTCGCAACAAAAGTACGCGATGAGTTTAAATTCGTCGTAACTGGCTTCGAAAATATCTCTCATCGAACGATGGTAGGACCCAAGTACGAGAGCCCCATACTCGAAGACTCAAACGCAACATTTTTCCGTCACCTTAATCTCTATCCACAGCCACTCTATATATATATAGATATATAGATATGGATCGTACAATTCTTACATGGCAGTCACGATTTTATGACTATGTATGTAATTACAGGCCCAAGAGAACGGTCATCAATGTCATTAGTATTATCCTTTTAAACGAGAAGTCATTGAGTGACAGTTGCATTTTTTTTTTCAGGGCTAAAATATCAAATGTAAGCTGTTTTTGCTAATTGCTCGGTAATTGGAATTGAATTACATTATTATTATTATTGAAACATGGTTTAATTCTTAAACATCCTGCAGTAGAAAAAGATTTTCTATATTTTTCGTGAAATTGAATTAAAAAAAAGTTTTCTCATTTTTATTTATTGACTAATTGAAGTTTGGGGATAAAAAAAAAGAGTTTTTTCAGAGTTCTATTTAGGTGAGAATGGTGAAAAATTGATTTCCAAAGCATAGATGAGAAATCGAGAGGATCGATATCCCGAGATGAGTGCGAAGCCACTTTTGGTCACAAAATTTTGGTCCGTCGAGTGGCGAGAGGCCGTGGCGATTGCGCTTTTATATAAACGCACAAGCCGCGTTTTAAAGCCACGCGATACCCGCGCATCGCTGAACCGCGGTAGTGTGTCATTCTAAAAATAGTGAGTTGAAACCGAGTAGAGCGCAAGGAGGCAAAAGTGCGCCTTTGCGCGTCGCACTCACACGAATGCACGACGTCGGTCGTGAACCCGCTGAACGGCCCCTCTCTCTCTCCCTCTCTCTCTCTCAGTAACGCGTTGCAATGGGAAGAAGGGGAAGGAGATTAAATTAAACGGATCAGCGCGAATGACTTTTTGAGCGCTGAGCGCACAAATGTCCGAGTGCAGGGTGCACTCAGACACATATCGTACATCGAGTCCTCTCGTTTTCAATATTATTATGTCTCGATCGAGTTGGTGTATAAAAGAAAAAAAAAGTCTGCCCAGCCCAGGTAGGAACTGCCGATGCTAAAAATTGGGCCAGGCACGAATGACTTTTTGAGCGCTGAGCGCACAAATGTCCGAGTGCAGTGTGCACTCAGACACATATCGTACATCGAGTCCTCTCGTTTTCAATATTATTATGTCTCGATCGAGTTGGTGTATGAAAGAAAAAAAAAGTCTGCCCAGCCCAGGTAGGAACTGCCGATGGTAAAAATTGGGCCAGGCACGAATGACTTTTTGAGCACTGAGCGCACAATGTCCGAGTGCAGTGTGCACTCAGACACATATCGTACATCGAGTCCTCTCGTTTTCAATATTATTATGTCTCGATCGAGTTGGTGTATGAAAGAAAAAAAAAGTCTGCCCAGCCCAGGTAGGAACTGCCGATGGTAAAAATTGGGCCAGGCACGAATGACTTTTTGAGCACTGAGCGCACAAATGTCCGAGTGCAGTGTGCACTCAGACACATATCGTACATCGAGTCCTCTCGTTTTCAATATTATTATGTCTCGATCGAGTTGGTGTATGAAAGAAAAAAAAAGTCTGCCCAGCCCAGGTAGGAACTGCCGTTGGTAAAAATTGGGCCAGGCACGAATGACTTTTTGAGCGCTGAGCGCACAAATGTCCGAGTGCAGTGTGCACTCAGACACATATCGTACATCGAGTCCTCTCGTTTTCAATATTATTATGTCTCGATCGAGTTGGTGTATAAAAGAAAAAAAAAGTCTGCCCAGCCCAGGTAGGAACTGCCGATGGTAAAAATTGGGCCAGGCTTGGTTCAACTCATAAATTCCAAGACTTGATACCTAAGCTTGGCCGAAGCCTTGGCCAAAGTAAAAACACCAAGTCTCAGCCACTTTATATTACTCGAATTCTGTACTTATAGAACAAAACGCTAACTGCCAGAATTCGCCCAAGCGCCAATCGTATCTTGGCCAAGCTTAGCGCCCCATACAGCCCCAAAAATAGAGGTAGAATTTTTTTTTGAAGTTTTCGACGGAATATTATGTATTTAATTATCAACAAAATTTCGTAAAATATATATGTGGTATTTAGAACTTGATGATAATGAAAATATGAAATATAAAGTAAAGCTAAAAAGTGAAAAGTAAAATACAAAATGCAGATAAAAATACAACAAAATTTATACGGTATATTTCATGTGCTTTCGATTTTTTATGTAAGTAAATTTGATCATTTATAAAAATTGTTGATTTTTTTTTTATTACGGGGAACCCAAACGTTAACATAATCTCAAACAATTATTTTGTTTTTTTTCCTTGAAAAATACTTCATGGAATCAAAAACGAATAGAATAGGCCGTCTTGTTTGGAAAAATCGGTAGCTCGCGGGCAGAACGGTGGGCCTTCATCGCTCGGGTTTCTTCCTAAATGCTACTGGCCAAAATCTTCCGTTCTCACCCGTTTTTCTGCACGGAAAGGGAGCCTTGCTGACCGGCGCGAATGACTGTTTGAGCGCTGAGCGCACAAATGCCCGAGTGTAGTCAGACAAATATCGTACATCGAGTCCTCTCGTTTTCAATATTATTATGTCTCGATCGAGTTGGTGTATAAAAGAAAAAAAAAGTCTGTCCAGACCTCAAATTTTTTCAATGCAAATTTACATATCAATGAAAAATGATTTTGTTTTTTTTTAACGCTGCAAGATCTTATTTTATGCTAGAAATTCAATTAAAAAAATATACAATTTTTATGTATTATCGTTTCGTGAAAATGTCCTTCACCACGCTGTTTTTTTTTTTTTTAGTAGATTTATGAGAATTTATTACAAGATCCACTGACGTATTAAATTTAATAATATACAATAATATCATCTGAAATTTCTCATGGTGAGATTTGTGAAATGGGGCGATTCGATGTTGGAAAATCAGAATTTTATAATTAAAGTTTAAATATATCTAGATCATCGTGTGCCATAAATGGAATTGTAGAAGCTGCGTTGTTTGTTATAGACCGATGAATCTTTCTATGTGCATAAGTAAATATGTAGGTCCTCTAGTAAAGTGAAATATATGGTGAATATGAGCGCATATAAGGCACAATACGAGAAAGAGATATCGAGGTGAGATCGCGAGGAAAATCAGTCTTGAAAACCTTGGAGACTATTCCTTCTCTAAATTAAATATACAAGGAATACTATAAATATATATATATATATATATATATATATATAAATATATGAGAACTACTAGAAAATTGACGATGTGAGCTATTATAAAACTGGATCTAATTGTAAGTGATTCCTTAAATGGAAAAGGTACAGTGTGCGTTGCAGACTGTATATGAGAATCGAGAGCGCAATGTGATTCATTGAGAATGAATGGCATGAGGCGTGTGGCTGACATTCACGCATATTTCATACAATATATTTTACTGCGATACATCCCGACACTCATTGCTGGCATGAAATAAAAGTGTGAAATTGAAATAATATTTAAAGAAATATTTCAATCGAGTTTTATTAAATTTCTCGTTTTAATTTTGGAGTTTGTTTAAAAATTGATAATATTTATTTGAGTAAAATAAGATTTTTATTTGTTCTCGGAATTGTCTATAACAATAAAGAAATGTAATGAAAAAAAATATATATATTATTTCATTTGAATAAGTTCAGGAATAATAAAAAATGTAATTTATTTTTATTTCGAGTGTCAGAATCGTAATTTTGTTCCTTTATACGAAAAAAAAAAAAAAAATCCACCATGATATTTTCTTTCGGTGTGCACCTGTTCCCTTTTGTCTGACCTCCTCTCGGGACAATGCGTGCTATATAGCGCCCTCTAATCACACCTGAACGGTAAGCGACCCGCTCGCGTTCGAGCAGATGGCTCAGTTCGTCGTTGCGATTATGACTTTCATCGACTAAGAGACGAAAAAAGACAGACACACACTGGTGAGAAGGCTAACAATGTTTTAGGCAACTCGAATTTTATCGAATTGAAAAACCAGAGATCTGCTGATTTTTTTCTCGATTTGATACAATTATTAACCTATTAGGGGATATTTGAACTTGACAGAATTTTATTCAGTACGAAGATAAAATTTTAAAGCTGCTTGGTTAACTTAACCAAATTCAATCTCTTTTTCTTTGTAAAATTACAAAAAAAACAGAAAATATAATATTGAATGGCATTGCTTAAAAACTCAACGGTTGCAATTAACTGAGAAAATTATTCTTTTTCAATTAAGAAGGTGAATAGTAAATTTATTATCTCTATTTAAACAATATTTATATTTATATACAATTGCTAAATGACACTTTTATTGTTGGGTTTTTCTCGCACTTAACGAAAGATTTTGATGATAAAAATTTACGCTTTTCACTCTACAGTAGTTCAATTTAATTAATTGGTGATCTAACGAACAATAAAAAATAAATACGTGCACGAAATAATTATCCATTGATTTTTGATCGTTTTGCAAGCTCTTGGTGAATCATATTCACATGTATATGTGTATGAATATATATATATACATATATATATATATATATATATAAATATGCCTTAGTGTCAAGGTACTCGGAGCGATTGTAATTTTCATTCGGGTCGAGGTACCTTGTCGTAGGAGCAATTTTCATTCAATGATACAGCAGAAGTAGAAACAGAAACAGAAACGAGATAGATTTGCGTCAAGAGGTGCAATCACGCGTCGATCTGCCCACCGCGATCTTGCACAATTTCTTCGCCACACGAAGAACCACGAAGCTGACAACTATGAAAGATAAATATAGTTTTTGTCGTCAGTCTTGCCTGTACGATATTTTTTTTTCCCTCCCTCGAATGCTATAAAAATTATTGCGGTCATTAAAAAAAAATAAAATAAAAAAAATAATGGAATAAAAATGGAACTTTTTATCTTTTAGTTCATCACTAATATCGAAATTAAATAAATTTAATTGTACAATTTTTCGGTGCTTTTCGATCTATATATATAATTTCTACTTAAAATTCAGTTTTAATCAAATAAATTTTTAACATATTGCAATATTCTTTGATGACAAACTTTAGTTTCCATTTTTTATACTTTTGTTTATAAAAAAAAACGAGATATCGTAATCGATTGTTTTAATGAAAATTAATTCATAATTATTTTGCCAATATTTCAATTCTTCTTCTATTTATTATATTTGGCTCGTTAAACTTTTTTTTTTCTCTCACCATCCAAATACATGGCGGAATTCTTTCTCTACATTTAAATGACTCCCACAGAACCCTCAATGATTTCATCACCCCTATATTTATCAAAGCTTTATCCCAACATGTAGCATACCAACAGATCTGTCAATCCTCGCATCTCCACTTAGGCTTGCACTAAACATTCCCAACATATAAAATGTGCTATATATATGTATATATACAGCAATATACAGTATGTATATGTCGATTGTTCAAAACGACATTTTTTTTTTCTCTCACTCAAATATATACTAGAATTATTTCTCTACATTTATCAAAGCTTATATTTATCAAATTTATCCCAACACGTAGCATACCAACAGATCTGTCAATCCTCGCATCTCCACTTGGGCTTACCATTAAACATTCCCAACATATAAAATGTGCTATATATATGTCCGTATATAGCAATATGCAGTATGTATATGTCGATTGTTTAAAACGACATTTTTTTTTCTCTCACCATCCAAATATATACTAAAATTCTTTCTCTACATTTAAATGACTCCCACAGAACCCTCAATGATTTCATCACCTCTATATTTATCAAAGCTTTATCCCAACACGTAGCATACCATCAGATCTGTCAATCCTCGCATCTCCACTTGGGCTTACCACTATACATTCCCAACATATAAAATGTGCTATATATATGTCCATATATAGCAATATGCAGTATATATATGTCGATTGTTTAAAACGACATTTTTTTTTCTCTCACCATCCAAATATATACTAAAATTCTTTCTCTACATTTAAATGACTCCCACAGAACCCTCAATGATTTCATCACCTCTATATTTATCAAAGCTTTATCCCAACATGTAGCATACCAACAGATCTGTCAATCCTCGCATCTCCACTTGGGCTTACCACTGTACATTCCCAACATATAAAATGTGCTATATATATGTACATATATAGCAATATGCAGTATGTATAGCAATGTCGATTGTTCAAAACGAACGGGAAAATACTCCACGGGACGCCAGGGGAAGTTCTATAAGCGTGTTGAGTGGCGTTTTGCAGACGCGCCAATCTCTCGAGGCCTCAAGATCAGTCCGTAAGTGGTTCGCACATGGCGGAGATGATCGCGCGTACAGACCGACTGTATATATATATATATATATATATGTACGAACGGACAGACGCGAAACGAGAAGAGACTTTGAGAGGAGAGAGCTTGAGGATCAAGTACTCTCCTCTCCCCCCTCCCCCCTCTCGCTTTCTCTCTCTCTCTCTCTCTCTCTCTCCCTCTCTCTCCGGTACGTTTATTCATCTTCTTCGGCAAAGTGGAGTGCGTTTCTCGTCTATATTATACACGTTTGTACACTAAAGTATCTGTGGACTATATAGCACATAGTACATACTTACATGTTTTGTATATATATGTATATATGTGTGTGTGTGTATTATGTGTTATATCCTTCTCTCTGCATTCCCGGCTGCATCTGCACTATAAAAACAAATGCATCAGCATCCGAAGCAGAGGCGAGTGTACCGAGAGAGCACAGGAGAATGTATAACAGAGCAACTGCGTGTATGAGAAGACGTCTTCAGTTTTGATAACATCTCCCGCAGACCTCTGCTGAGTTGTTGCTATGTTCTTGTACATCGAAACGATTTTTTTTTTCCGTTTTTTTTTTTTTTTTTTTTAAGTTAAGACTTGGAGGGATTTAAAAAAAAATGAAACAATGGAGGCTTTGATTTGGTCTGTTTTCATTGTAATCGCATTGATATGAAGCTATAAACTTGTATCTATATATGTATATAAATATGCGTGTGATAGAATATGGAGATTGTAAAAATTGAAATTGAGGAATTTTTATATTACGTAAAGAATTGAAAGAATTTGCAAATTTTGTGTTTTGAAAATTTATTAGCTTATAGATAGTGTAATAATTCCTGGTTTTTGGGTCTTGCTGTGTTGATTTCGCCCAGAATTCCGAATATATATATATATATATATATATATGAATATACATTTTTAATATATTGCTTGAGAAATGTTTTACTGCTCGAATTTGTCCAAAGTTCACCTGATTAGTCAAATCAGCGTATTTCTTTTTTATTCTGTATAAAATTCATTTTAAAAAAAATTGAGTTTTCCATTCGTTTCTGCGAGGCAATGGAAGCACCGTTTCGCATTTTCCTTACTATTCTGTAGTATATATATGTAGATATGTTAACGGCTAATAATAGGAGTCTTTGGCTTGCCGGCCAACGAAACTCTCGACGTCTTTTCGTCGCGTCAAGAGAGAGAGAGAGAGAGAGAGAGAGAGAGAGAGAGAGAGAAGGAGGGAGATATATAGATAGAGAAAAATAGCTCACGCAGCAGCGTGCTCGAGAATCCGAAAGTCCGGAGGCAACTCGGATTTTCAGTACACACCTCGTCTTTTTCACCTCAGATCCTTACGTTTATGCACATACACACACATACACACAAACATGCTCGAATATCTTTACAAGCATTCTCTCCTGAATTGAAATTCACTGAAGGAATTTTATTGTTAAGATAATTGTGGAATAAAGAGAAACGAGTATATATATATCTATGGCAACTATAGCTGTTTATATATATATATATATATATATCCGTGCAGTAGTCGCGTTACTCTATTCTGGCAAACTAACTCTATTTCAATGCTACTCGTGTATAAAAGTGCGGTTGCTTCTCCTCGTGCTCTTGCAAATGGACGGAATTCAATAGTGGAAAGCTCTCCCTCTCTCTCTCTCTCTCTCGTTTAAAACGAGTTTCATCTTGGGGTGAATAAAAGTTATTGCACATTCGTGCTGTTATTACTGCCTCTAGTTGATATATTACGCTGCACATATAGAAGCAAAATTCAATCTCGGTATGGCGCAATTTGGAAAATATTATGAAAATCCAATCACGAAGGAATCGATTTGAGGACGAAAATCCATGGAAAAATGGCCAGATATGGGCCATTTACAGAATTTAGGTTATAATAATAATATTCAATTATGTATGTACATGGAAAATTGTATTAAATTGTTTTTTTTTTTTTTTGCCGGATTAAATAAAAACATACAAGCAAATTAAAGTTAAAGAGCAATATAATAAATATTTTATTATTTTCTTTTACTTCAGTCGTAATATTTATATTTTTCTCAGCCTGTGTCGCCTGCACATTAAACATTTTATTTGCATAACCATAAGCAACCGCATCCTTTCTTTGCGAGAGACAGAGAGAGAGAGAGAGAGAGAGAGAGAGCTCTCACCTCGGCCATTTGCATTTATTTTGTGAGAGCGAGAGTGAGAGGCTGCTCACATGGACAAATGTGAGGCTACACCCGCGATTTTTATCATGAAAAAAAAAATCGACCTCACGTCGAGAGTCTCTTCGCGCAGTGTGCGATCTGTAAATTCTTATGGGAAAAAGTCTGTCGAGCGTATCGCATACGAGTGAGAAATATATTTTGAGAGGGCACTTTTGCCTTGCGTGAGTATTGCAGAGCTGAACAGCCAGTGAGAAAGATATTCTTGTATTCTGGGCTTGGGATGTTAATTTTTTGCTGGCAATCAGGCCTAAAGTATGAAGAAGGGGAAAGAAGAGGAATATATAGTGTGAAACTGGAATACACCGAGTATTATTATGTTAAAAATGGTTAAAAATACGAATTAAAAAATCAGTTGTAAAAATATTAAGAAATTATTTAGCAATAAAAAAAGACAAAATGCCTTACGTGAGTATTGAGAATAGCCAGTGAGAAAGATATTCTTGTATTCTGGGTTTGGGATGTTAATTTTTTGCTGGCAATCAGGCCTAAAGTATGAAGAAGGGGAAAGAAGAGGAATGTATAGTGTGAAACTGGAATACACCGAGTATTATTATGTTAAAAATGGTTAAAACGACGAATTAAAAAATCGATTAAAAAAAAAAATTATCGCGATGAGGCCATTAATAAAAATCAGTTATAAAAATAGTAAGAAATTATTTAGCAATAAAAAAAGACAAAATGCCTTACGTGAGTATTGAGAATAGCCAGTGAGAAAGATATTCTTGTATTCTGGGTTTGGGATGTTAATTTTTTGCTGGCAATCAGGCCTAAAGTATGAAGAAGGGGAAAGAAGAGGAATGTATAGTGTGAAACTGGAATACACCGAGTATTATTATGTTAAAAATGGTTAAAAATACGAATTAAAAAATCGATAAAAAAAAAAAATTATCGCGATGAGGCCATTAATAAAAATCAGTTATAAAAATAGTAAGAAATTATTTAGCAATAAAAAAAGACAAAATTCATTACTCTTTTCCACGTCTTCTAAGGCACGTAACTTTTTTCATAATTATTCGATTGAATTTTCCGCGATCGAGACAATTATAGACAAATTACCAGAGCTTTTTTTAACTGGGTCAAAAAGACTCATGCGCGTTTGGTAAACTTTTGACAGGTACAAAAATGTGTGAGGTGTTTCCTGTTGGGTTGAAAAAAAAAATTCAATATCACCCTTTTTGACTTTTTCACACTTGAATGTTCCTTCAATAATTTCGTTTCCCTTTTGTTACAGATCGCTGTCGGGCCTTTGATTCCACGGAGCCACTTTTGATTTAAAAAAAAAAAAAAAAAAAAAAAAAAAAAACAAACAAAGAAAAAAGACGCCACAATGGCGGAACTGATGGCGAAGAAGTCGTCTAACGTAGTAAGTAACAATAGCAACATGAAGAATAACGATGTGTGCAGTGTACAGTCGAATAACGGTTTGATAGACTTGGATAACATAACATCGAGTAACAATCAACTAATAACAATGTGCGACGAGACCGAGGACGATGACGATCTCATTATGACGAGAAATACGAAAAACGAGCTAAGCCCAGAGGACAAAAGTCTTCAAGAGATGATAGAGAGTGAATTTGCACTGAGAATAAATTCGGCAAATGATGATCTCTTGAGTATCGAGGATGAGGAAGATCCTGCAACGAGTCAGCCGGAAGTAACGATAAAAAAAATTATAATCGAGCCGAGACAAGACCCATTGGATATAAATGCAGAATTTATCGGTGCAGAGATGGAACATTATACGATAGTTGAGGATCCGTACACGTACAGAAATGGACACGCCAGTCCATCAGGATTTCGCGAATCAAGATCACCCGAGAGACAAAAAAGCATGAAGGATGATGATGATGATGAACCGTCACCGATTGAAAAATACGAAGAAAGGAGGGAACAAGATGGAGATCTTTTGAACGTCAGTGAGATGATCAACGTCAATTCAACAAATGGCAGATCGAATGATGAACCATTGGACGTTTTCCAAGCATCGACAAATATTAAACCGGATGACGACGTCGTGGAGGATGAAATTGTTATTCAGTCCGAGAGGGAAGCTACCTGGTCCACTTCCATGGACAATTTCATAGCCAGTAACGTCAATCAGGGTGTCGAGGCTGGAGAACATTGTTTATTCGTTGATGATCTGGACAGCGAAGCTACAAAGCTGGACAAACATCGTAAGGAAGAGGATAACGTGAGAGATCCGACTTGGCCTGAACCAGAAGAAAATTCAGATTACCAAATTGTTCATTCACAGGAACGAAAAAATGCCCAATTTCCAGATGTCTGGCTAAATCCAGTTGTCCCCAGCGAGACTAATTCACAGATCGGACAATTTTCCGATGATTTTGAGAGCATTCCTGCTCGTGAGAAAAAACTAATGGAACCGGAAGAGCCCGAGGAAGACGAGCATTTCGAATTTGACGCTAAATCAAAGCCGGAAGAAAATTTCTCTCGGGAAAAGAGAGCTGGAAATCTCATTGACGTTATCGTCGTCAATGACGATTCTCCGAACGATCCTGAAGAAAATTCAAAACACGAGACCGATACTCCATTGACATTGGAAAATAATCATGAAGTTTTAACGGAAAATATCGTTGATGTTGATTTAATAATCGAAGAATCCGAAAAGACATCGGAAAGTTGCATGAGCGGAGATTCATCACAGATCGAAGTTTTACCATCGCATAGTAAAATCATCAATTCAGATGATGAAAGGGTTAAAAATATGACTGGTCAAACGGTGGAAGAAACTACACGATGTTTCATTGATGTGGAACGTAGCACGTTGCTTCGTGATAACGAGGAAAGTGCTAATGGCAATGAGAATATTTTAAAACCGGAAGTTGGCATTTTGAAAATGAAAATTAATGAGAAGGACGAAGAACGTGGCGATGATTTGGTTAATGCTGAAAAGGACGTTCGTGTCTTCGTGGAAGACGTTAAAGCGTACAAGCTAACGGAGAATCGTGACGAGGATGAGGAACGAGAGGAATCTTCGTGGATGACCGTGGAAGAAGCAACGAACGACCGGAATAAATTGGCCGAAACGATGAACGAAATTAACACGAGAATGGGAATGAACGATATAAGTAATGAGTCCCGGACTTCATGGGGCAACGTATCGGCAGAAAAAGATGAGATTAACGTTAATACTGGAATGTCGACGACCAAGACGATGACGATGACCAAGACGACTAATCGTCTCGTCGGGACAACCGTCGTTGCCGAATCGGAAATAAATTTCGTTGCAGACGAAAATGAAGACAATTCGTCATCCTGTAATACGATTAAAATCGATAGCTCGAATTTACCTCACGACACAACAATGTTATCGTCAAAGAGCGCTATGGTGGCGCCACTAGCGACTCCCGACGATGAGATCAGCGAATTTTCTAACGTTTGCGATGTAAGTGTTGTCAGTAATACGTTTTTTTTTTTTTTTTTTCTTTCTTTAATCACATTTTAACGACTAACTTGTTGTCGTGATGCAAAATTGAAAAACAAAACAAAAAAAAAAATGCGAGTGATGAAACAAAATGTTCTTTGAACGAATAACATGCGTTCAGGCTTATCCTGCATGATGTGTTTTTTTTTTTTTTATTAATTATTGTTTTTTTTTTTTGTTCATGAAGAAATTATGAAAGAATGAGAACGATTTCATTTTCATTATTGCGAATATACTTTGATAATGAATTTTGTTGAAAAATTATTTCCAATGATTTAAATTTTATTTGAAATTTATTTATATCATGTATAAGTATTATAATGTTTGTGATATCGAATCTCTATGGAAGACGTAGGTATATTAAATATATTATTTCAATTCTGAAAGGGATATTGCTGGTTTTTTTTTTTTTTTTTTTTTGGGTCAGTTGAGTTGATCGATGATCATAAAGTGCATTTTCGAACCGGTAAACTCGACGCGCTCGACATATGTTGACTGCCATTCTCTCGGGTAAAAATAAAAAATTGCAACGGCCTTCTTCGCGATGCTTTTGCTACTGTTGGATCGGCTACCGTTTCCACTTCGGGCACGCGAAGCTTCCGAAGCGGCCGGGATAATTATTTTATTTTGCCTCACCGGCCGTTGAGAGACACGCGTTACGAAATAATAAAAATAAGCGAAGCGCAGTTGCTAATTCTTGTATTCAGCCGCGGAACGACCGAATCGTCTGGTCCGTAAAATATCCAACATATATATATATATATATATAATGCAATATGTCTCGAAGTATCCTTTCTTATTATTTCTCTAATTCCAACAATACAGATATGCAGACAGTAAATTATTTAGCCATTTTTTGAAAACATAAATTCTTCGATATTTCAAATTTCATTTTCATTTAATATTTTTCAAACATTTCATCTTTTTTTTTACAATTATATTTTTGACTATGAATAATCATTCGAGTATTGCTTATGGTCGATTATTTTTTACCCGACAATTAAATCTCTTAATTAATTTTCTTAACTGTCGTTTTATGATGGCAATGGCGAGACTGGGGGTGAGAAACCGTCATTTCGATAGTGAAACATTTAATTTCAGATCCCCGCAAAGTTATTCGTGCCAATATAGGCATCGAGAAAGACTCTACAAAAGCCCTTAAATCAGTTTAATCGATGAATTGAAATTTTATCTCAGGTCACTTTTTTAAAGCGTTATTTATCGCTCAAAAAACCGTTAAACGGACTCGCAACTGTTGAGATAAAAATCTCAAAGTATATGCTATATATAGTATATAGAGTGGATATATATAGTCTCGTGTGGCTATTAAAAAAAAAAAAAAAAAGAAAAAAAAAAGCAAATCGTGCCTCGTGTCCAGCCTAATTACCATCGCGAGGTGACTTCTTCGTGCTATATATAAGCACAGCATTCATACGTCCGATTCTCCGCGTGTGTAGGTTTTGGCATACGCGAAAAGCGTGAACCGTCCAGCGAAATTCGTCCCTTCGTGACCGAATAATTAATGACCTGAGAGAGACGAGGGGGGGGGGGGGGGGGGGGGGGCGTAAAAGTCGCGACGTCCGAGGAATTGGCGCACGAAAAAGACTCGCAACGATATTAAGAAGAGAAGACTTTACTGAATTCTCTTTTTCTATCTCTCTTGCTCTTTTTTGCCTCTTCTTTACTCTCGGTGTGCGTACTTAGGCACGAGGCCGGTTTTGAGTTCTCGAGGTCAACGACGACCTAACCGGCTGCCAATCTCTTATACTTGCCCTATAATGCAGACATACTTCCATCTCACGTAATTGTGAATCTTTTTTTTTTCTAGCCTTTCGTGCTTACTTTTATTTTATCGTAGGAAAAAATTAGTCGAAGATGCCCAAAAGCAGTTTTTGTATATACTCAATATTTTTAAAGCAACGCAAGACATGATAATTTGTTATTGGTTGGAGTAGAAAAAATTATTAGACTGACCATTGGCAATTTTCCAGACATACTTCCATCTCACGTAATTTTGAATTTTTTTTTTCTAGCCTTTCGTGCTTACTTTTATTTCATCGTAGGAAAAAATTAGTCGAAGATGCCCAAAAGCAGTTTTTATATATAGTCAATATTTTTAAAGCAACGCAAGACATGACAATTTGTTATTAGACGGTTTGTTATTAGTTGTTTATTTCATCGTAGGAAAAAATTAGTCGAAGATGCCCAAAAGCAGTTTTTATACATAGTCAATATTTTGAAAGCAACGCAAGACATGACAATTTGTTATTGGTCGGTTTGTTATTAGTTGTTTATTTCATCGTAGGAAAAAATTAGTCGAAGATGCCCAAAAGCAGTTTTTATATATACCCAATATTTTTAAAGCAACGCAAGACATGACAATTTGTTATTAGTCGGAATAAAAAAAATTATTAGACTGACCATTGTTAGACTGAATAACGTTACATTAAAAAAAAAATCCTTTTTGACAAATCAGTAAAAAACTTTCGATGTCATTAATAAATTTCTCCAATAACAATTTTTTATGGTCGATTTTGGGGGTAGATCGTCTTTCTATTCTATCGATAAGAAAATCTTTAAAATCCATAGCTCTTTTTTTTGAATAATTTACTCGACCGTACGAGAATATCTGAATTATACATTGCCGAGCGGAACTGGCCAATCCCGTTGATTCTCTTGCTGGCAGAACCACCAGGTGCGCTAAAGTATAGTACGCGATTATTTTCTCTCTCCTTCCCCCCGTCCCTCTGCCTCCTCTCTCTTTCTCTCTCCCCCTCTCTCTCCTCCTCCCTCTCATTCTCTCTCTCTCTCTCTCTCTCTCTCTCTCTCTCTCTCTCTCTCTCTCTCTCTCTCTCTCTCTCTACTGCTACAGAGAGAATAAGCGATCGTTCTTCTCGCACACTTGTACTCCTTGTGTGTATTATATTTACACACAAGTATGACCAGATACCAATTCGTCCTTGAAACGAGAATGATACTACCAATGGTAAGTTGTTCTACGGCGGAAATGGCCTATCCGGTACCGGTTAAAAGCTGAGCCAGTTAAAATCTGCCAACTCAAACGTTACGATGAACCTCACAGTGATTGGCACATTAAGCTGCCACAACGTGTAGTGAACGATAGGGAGGGAATATGGACCACCATACGTTCGGGTCACCATCGTGAACCGAACGCGGGACAATGGCAGCATTATTATTATTTATCAAAAATTCAGGTTATTTTTATTATTTCGTACAAAAATGAAGAAATAAATATAAAAAATTAAGCAGAAAAACAAAATTTTAACGATTCATTAAATTCATCATAGAAAAAAGGACATTTGGCGGGCTAAATTCTTTTCAAATTGAAAACAAATTAATCTATATATATATATATATACACATATATATATATGTTAAAATAGTATTTATCAGGAATCAATTTCATTCGATGAAAAGATCTCTTACTTGGCCCACGAAATCCTTCAATAGATGATCAAAAAATTATTATTCATTATTACAAAATTATTTTTGGCAGTAAAAAAGTGTTGCCATCATTTTGACACTTAAAGTCTCGCTGCAAACTGTCATTAAACAGAAAATCCACGGGTATTATTTTAAATAAAAAAAAAACAAAATCCACCGAAATTACTCAACTACTTGGCTGAGTCGACTGTAAAAAAAATTGCCAAAATTGTCAATGGGGAGAATTAAAAAAAAAAATTGGCAAAAACGACCACTCGTATGGGTCCACCGTAGTTTCTTTATGCCCAGTACGTTTTATCGGGCATTCAACCATTGAACTGCCAATAACTGTCGTTTACTGCCAATAGCCGTTGGCTCGTGCCAGTAGAGACCGAGTGCCATGGTTTGGAGAGCACACACCGTCGGAGTTTCCTGAACTCTCGACTCGCACGCTTGTGGCTCTCTGTGTGGCGTTGCCTGACCGGCTATGCCACTCCAGAGAGAAAGAGAGAAAGCGTGAAAAAAAAGAGAGAGAGAGAGAGAGCTAGCTCGTACCTGGCCATCGGACACTTTTAATCGCCTCAAGGCCGGCTATCGCGTCGGTGGTGTGTGCTTGGCTTTCTCTCTCTCTCTCTCTTTCTCTCTCTTTCTCTCTCTTTCTCTCTCTCTCTCTCTCTCTCTCTCTCTCTCTCTCTCTCTCTCTCTCTCTCTCTCTCTCTCTCCCTCTCTCTCTCCCGCTATCTCTCTCTCCCTCTCTATCTCTCTCTGTACATGCGCCAAGCGCGCTGCGTTTTCACTGTGCTTCGAATAGTGGTTGAAGTTTTCTCCTCACTCGGGGGATTCTCTCGGGCATCGCACATTACATTTGTTATATAGTGTCGCGTACTCAGTTTTACACGTAAAATACACACACAGACAATTTACTTGGCTCGCGAAATATCATGTAACCTTAATTTGACTTAAAAAAAAATCTATATGTATGTGTACTGTCATTTTATGACATATATATATATATATATATATGTAAAGTTCGCGAGGGATTAAATACGACAGAAGCCGCGAGTTGGGGTTCCTCGAACTGACCTCGTTATCCGTTAGATAAATGCTCATCTAATACCGCAAAGTGTTATACGCTACAGATACCCCAGTCGTGCTATAATTTCCGGCACTTTGCTTCGTACAAGTACAATTTTTTTATTATTATTTTTTTTGTTTAAAAGTGCTCAAATGTTCAATCAAATTGGCTTGCAATTGTAAAAAATGTTTTATATTTGAAAGAATTTAAAAACATGCTGATACCAATTATGGGATACTCGGACTTGAAATAAACAGTAAAAAAATGTTTCGCTCCTCTTGAAAAAGTGAAACTAAATGTGCCCTTAAAAAATAATTGAAAAATTGCAATTTTTTTGGCAGAATTTGCATTTTTATACGCTGCAGATACCCCAGTCGTGCTATAAGTTCCGGCACTTTGCTTCGTACAAGTACAATTTTTTTATTATTTTTTTTTTTGTTTTTGTTTGCAAGTGCTGAAATGTTGAAATGTTCAATCAAATTGGCTTGCAATTGAAAAAAAATGTTTCATATTTAAAAGAATTTAAAAACATGCTGATACCAATTCTGGGATACTCGGACTTGAAATAAACAGTAAAAAAATGTTTCACTCCTCTTGAAAAAGTGAATCTAAATGTGCCCTTAAAAAATAATTGAAAAATTGCCATTTTTTTGGCAGAATTTCATTATTATTGATACTTTTGCAAAAAAAAAAAAAATCAGTGAATTCAAGACTTTCGGTTGGATGAAGTCGGACCAGCCGGCCAAGAATTTTCGCCGTTCAACATACCCGGCTCATTTTTCTATCATTTGACATTCAGTAAGGAATTGACTACTCGTTTTGGACCAAAATGAGATCTTACATACTTGGGCCTCTTACACTATATTATATGCATATTATATATTATATACATATATTATATATTATATATTATATATTATATATTATATATTATATATTATATATTATATATTATATATTATATATTATATATTATATATTATATATTATATATTATATATTATATATTATATATTATATATTATATATTATATATTATATATTATATATTATATATTATATACATGATTTATAGTACACATAAGTGTACATGAATCTCTTTTCTCTGGACTCTACGCTTTCGAGTTTATATTCTGCTGTTTGACTGTAGAAAAACAGGCTTAAGGGACGCTCTCTGGCATCACTGAACAAGCTTTCGTCGACCTCGTTCATTGAGAATCTTCATCTATGTATATCGACAAACACACGTTACACGCAATGCGAACTTTCCTGGATCGTGAAAGTTGAATTCTTGAGGCTGAACTTTCAAATTTTGAACATCTTAACGATCAAAAAATTTTTACAAATTTCTTATTGAAGAATAAAATTATTACGAAAAGTAGAAATTAAACGCGTCTTTTAGCCCAAAATATCAATTATTTAATTATAAAAAAAAAAAAAAAATGGTTAACAACTTATGTCTATGACACGTTATGATCGGATCAAAATTAAAGGTCGAGTGTACTCGAACTATTTTTATAAAAAAGTCCACGCTATTTTATGATAATGATAAATTAAAATCGTACAAGTCTTGAAAATTTATTACTTCTTTGAAATTAACGACTGTCACACAATATATTATATTTATCTGCGAGATAGTACTGAATAAAATATTTTTCAATGTCGTTGCTGTACGCGTAAAAATCTTTTTCCGCATCCACGTAATATCACGGGAAACACGTGTGTGTATATATATATATAGAACATCCTCTCGACACACATATCCTCGGAACATCCCACTCGTATCAATATATCATTTTCCCATGCGTACGAGTACGTTTCACTTGACACTATATAGAACTAACCGTGCTTTCAATTAAGCTTAAATTCCCATCTCAGCGAATGACATCGTTGGAAAAATTCATAGAGATTAATCCCTAAAGTTTCCTCCAGATATGATCGGTCATTAGAGGGTCTATTGATACTGTGACTTGGAAAAAAAAAAAGAAAAAAAATTGACAGCATTGAATTTCAAATCGTTAAGTAATGGAGTTTCGTGCATGCAAGATTCTTCTACTTCTTGTTCGTAATACTTGGTCGATACCGGCTCGTGTCTTGGACCGGTCCTCTCTCCCTCTCTCTCTCTCTCTCTCTTTCTCTTTCTCTCTCTCTCACTCTCTCGATTCCTCATCTCCGTTGACCACATCAAAACACATACAAGAACGCACACACATCTCACATTAAACTCGATCTCCCTCTGTCACCGTTATATAGGAATATTCTTCACACACAGACGAATCATCTATTACAACAGGCGTAAAACTTCACCGGTCAGTACGTGGTGGCCGTGTAGTCGACGAACACGAAGGGGTCCACTCGACTACGGTGGGCGTTAGTATCTCGTTAGACGAGCAGGAGAGACGTTCTCTCACGCCTTCCTATAACTACCGGTCGATTAAATAATATTCAAGTGCAAAAAAAAAACAGAATAAAAATTAAATCTACTCTTAGTGTTTTTTTTTTTTTTTTTTTTTCAATAATAGTACAAAGTACGAAATTATATTAATTTTTGTGGCTAGAGGTGTTCTTATCATCAATGAAAACTTGATAATTGTAAAAAAAAAAATCTTCTACCTAATTTTTTTTAATCACGAGAAGACTCAAAAAAAAAAAACATATTGGATCTCCAGGAGAGAAATGGAAAATGTAATTTGTATGAATTATTATTGATTTTTCTAGAATTTTCATATTATATTCTATATAGGATTAAAAAAAAAAAAATCTACTCTTAGTGTTCTTTTTTTTTCAATAATAGTACAAAGTACGAAATTATATTAATTTTTGTGGCTAGAGGTGTTCTTCCCATCAATGAAAAAATCTTCTACCTAATTTTTTTTAATCACGAGAAGACTTAAAAAAAAACATATTGGATCTCCAAGAGAGAAATGAAAAATGTGATTTGTATGAATTATTATTGATTTTTCTCGAATTTTCATATTATATTCTATATAGGATTGAATCTGAGTAAAAATCTAATGATATTCTATAATATTTGGGATAACGTCTAATGATAATTTAATTTATTAGCAATTATATCATGATGAAATGATTACAAATGTTTTATTTTTTTTTTTACTGGAATCCAATGCCAATATTTAATAAAATTTCATTTTTGTACAATTGATCACTAAAACTCACTCGTAAATAATTAAAATCCAATCGTGTCTCCGAAATTGCAGATATCTGGGGCTAAATATAAATCGTTATTTCTCATACTCATGATTTAATTTTTTTTAAGTTTGAGCGTACGTAAAATTTTTCCAAAAGGATGAAATAATCGAAAATATACGATTTAATTTTCGAGTAAAACAGAGTGGAGCGGTGAGTCCGTTTCTATACGGGACTAGACTACTTTTGCCCGTAACGTATCTGCTTATATACGCGTATACGTGTGAGTACGATAGTGTCTTATAGCACAGGGTATTATCCCCTTGCGCTCAACGCTCTTTACGCTTCCACGACTCGAGAGACTCGAGCCTCTTGCCGCCGGATGTGTGAGACGGGTAGCGAAGCATCGAGTGCTTGTTCGGCTCTTCCGACTTATTACGACTTGCGCGGTGCTGCTTGAGGCATGGAAAGAGAACGCTCCTTTTCCAGAGTACGTATTTAAAAAAAAAGAATCATGAAATTTTTACACATCATATTATTATGGCATTTGACACGAAAGTAGTGAAAACATGTAATAAAAAAATTCATACGACGAACCTCCTTCGGATGATTTAAAATAATTATAAATTATAATAATCATTTATTAAAAATTTTTATATTATTATATAATTATCAATGTATTGATAATTTTTTTTTTTTTATCAAAATAATAATTTATCTTCAATCAAATAATTCGAAAGGAAATAAATTTTATTTCTGTCTGTGTATTGAATAAATAATAAGAGTGATAAAAAAACAAATCGTTCATCTTTGTCTCGCGTGTCGAGTCAGTCACGATGAATCGGAAGGGCCGAATTATTATCAGATTTACGATAAGATGGGGGAAGAAAATCTCTATTCAATTTTGGCCCTGCAGTAAGAAAGGAAAGGGAGAGAAAAAGAGCTGGTCGACCTCCATTAGTATACCATCGTGCGTAACGACTTAACGACCGTCGAAAAGCGTTATTCACTGGCAAAAGGAAAAGATACAGACATATATACATGTATATAATTCGTATGTATAGCCTCGTGTTATACGTGCTCGACATCCAACTATATGTCATTAGCGAGAAATCTTTCTCATTCATTTCCTTATTCTCACTCTCGTCTCCCTATCTTGATTTTTCGTCCAGACAGACCTACAGTCTGAAGAGACGAAAAATCTTCACTTTACGTTCGCTGATAGAAACATGAAAATTTCTTCTACCAAAAGACATAAAGTGCGAGACATTTTTATATAAAATATATACATATATATTTTCTCCACATTTTATTGAAAATTATTATTTTTTTAATCGTATAAAAAAAAACAATATCCTTCAAATTTTTTGTCCATACAATTTTCTGTAAGAAAATTTGTAATAAAAAATTTCAACGCTTAAGGATGAAAAAAAATGAAAAATCATGCTGTAAAGAAAAAATTGAATTTCATCCAAAAAGATCGTTATTTTTCTTCAGATCCAGTGTACCATAATAAAATTATATAGGCGCGTAAAACTCTACGAATTCACTAATTAAAGCGGACATTAATATATGACGCTGAGCAAATTCATTTTTTTATGATATTAAAAAATTAAACTTTTTAAAAATGTATTTAATTGGTAAAAGTATTTTTTTTTCCGGAAGAATTCGAAAATCATAGGTGGTATTCGAGGAAGTGAAACTTCAAAAGTAGTGATAAAAAGTGCACGGTAATGAGGCACAAAAGAGCGTCGAGTTGACATGTATATAAATATATATATATATATATAACGAAGAGTATAATATATATACTATTTGCTGTATAGGCGAATGAAGCAATTATATGATTCAGCGAATCATCAAGTTTGAAATTATTGTACGCAGAGCGAGAAACGCGAGGAGGTGATAACAAGCAGCAGCGTCGTGGTGACCTCGTCCTCGACAACATCGGCAAAGAGCTCGACAAAGACGAAAAAGAAGAAGATCGAGGGTGTCGCCGGTAACGATGCATCGCCGACCCTCACGCCACGCACAAAGAAAACCAAGAAGAGCAAGAAGAACGATCTTGAGAAGGAGAACATATCCGTCGTGAGTACAATTTTTGTCAAACGCTTTTTTTTTCTTTTTTTTTTTTTTTCAAATTCATAATCAACTCATATTTTACGATAAAATTCTCATCTGCTGTCAATCTAGTCAATAATATGTATGCCAAAAAGTTTTTTCTCGTCTAACTCACGTCCGTCCTTTTGATATGGATCATTTGTTACTTATTATAATGACACTCGTATTACCTTATAATTTGTTTATTTGTTGATTTATCATTTCAATCGATAGTGTGCTAAATTTTTTGACATTTTTCGTTAAAGTTTTTTTGTTTGTTGAAATCTTTGCTATTAAATACTCAGAAATGTTTCTTTAATCCACGAAAAGTATCTCATTAATTATTACACAGTATTAGACAAATATTTTTAAAATACAAAATTCATCCGTTGCTATTTTGTCAAATTTTTCGTGACATTTTTTTTTTTTGGTTAGATTGCTCGTCATTTGTCGATCAGCAATTAAAAATTTTCTAATTTAAATAAAAATTCATTGATACATTTTTGAAAAAACATTTTACATTTAAAAATTATATATTATTTTTTTTGCCAATTATTTTCATAAAGATTATTGGGGGAAATATGATTGAGAAAAAAGGGCAATCTTTATCGTCACGGTAACGTCAATTCGTTGGAAAAATTGTGAGAAAAAAAAAAAGAAAGAAGATACGAAAAAAATATTAAAAAAAAATAACGCACACTAAAGGATTTACTAACTACTTTGTGCTCGTGTATAGCATGTTGAAAATGCGTGTGTGTGTGCATTCTGCATTTATTTGTGTGTGTGTATATGTTGCGTAGAACATTAACGCCGAAGACCCGAGCATGCACACGGGCAGCCGTCAAATGTCCCAGGAAGTGGACGATTTCTCCGACGAGGACGATCTTTCTAATGTCAACGTCAAGTCGTTGGTAAGTCGGGCATGCGGGGGCGCGCATATCTCACAGTGAGACCCTCTACCGGGGGATAAGGATAAATGGTAAATGAATTTGACACGCTAAATGCCAAGGTCACGAGTTGTAAAATATTTTTTTACACACACACACACACACTCAGAGAGAGAGACAGAGAGAGAGAAGCGAAGCTTTAGTATCGATATAGATATAAAAATCAATCATTCTGTTTGGATCGATCGGAAAATTAATTAAAGCCCCATATATAGATTTAAAAATTGACAAAAATTTTTGGATAATTTTTAACCCTCCGTTGCTCACGTGAAAAAATAATCCGTGAACCCTCACGTGGGGTCTACCCAACAGCCCAACTTCAATTATTTATTTTTCAATAACAAATTTAACTTTTCCATCGTATTCGATTTTTTTATTAATCTTAAGGCCCTCAAAAACATAATTCATTCGTATTTTACCCGAGAATCAATATTTTATAAGGAGATCATTGAAAATGAAGTTCATGGAAAATGAAGTTCTCGAGAAAAAAAATTCTATGCGTAGTGCCAAAAATAAGAACGCTGGGGTGTCCCTCCACCCCACGTGAGTAACGGAGGGTTAAATATGTAAAAAAAAAATATTTTACGAGGATTTTTTTCTCGCTATGGAAGGTTTTAAAATTCATTGAACTATGTTGTTAAAATTTACGATTTTTCTGGAAATTATTAAAAATTAAAAAAACAAATTAAAAACAAAATGCAAATGAACAACAAAAATTATCGGATGTGTAATTTGAAAAGAAAATGCAAAAAAAATATTCGAATAAATGAAGAACGCCGTATATTGTACGCAGCGACCTCTACCGTTGAAAAAAAAAAGAAAAAAAAAAAAAAACTGCCAATAAAAATCTCAAACCGAGAATAATTTAATCGGGGCTCACGCGTCGATATCGAACTTATCGAATTGCACGGTGTGTACGTGTAGCCTTATGTGCATGCACACTCAGACGCACACAACACAGTGTACACGCGTACCTCGGAACCGCGCACAACTAATTGAGCTCAAGTCTGTACTATAACGCGTTCGATGTACGCGTGTGATCCAAGCTCTAAGCCTGATAAGATTACATTCGCAATTCTTTCGACTTTTATTTTTTAATAATTTTTTTTTTTTTTCTTTTTTTTTTCACCGCTCCGCACGTGAGTAATCTCGATCTTGGAATGTAGTCGATCGTCTGTGCCGTGCTCGAGAACATCGACGCGAGAAAAAAAAAATGTATAGACTCGTGGCTTGGCAATGTCAAAAAAATATTTCAGTTTTATAATTTCTTTTTTATTTTCATTAAATTAACATTTTTTTCCGCATTAAAATGTTTTTCTGTTATTAATTTTGCTTTAAATTCACTTTATCTTTACTTCAATTTATTATCATAACTTACGTGCTCGTATGATGAGTTTGAGTTAAAAAAATATATATATTTTTTCGGCACGAATAATTCGTTTTTTTTTTCCGTCAATTCAGCATTTATTTTTTAATTAATTTTGTCGTAACGTTAAAATGCATTTTACCTGCATTGAAATTTACGTGCTTTTTACGAGTTTCGTTAAAAATAATTATTTAATTTAATTCATGTTATCGTTGTCGATAAAAAAACTCAATTTTTCGCGAGTGAATTTTAGACGAGTTTTTAATAAACGGAATTTAATTACGTATAAGCGTGAGACACACCGTCACACGCCCACGCGTGACAATGTTCGTCGCGATTCAACTGATAGCATGGCCGAGAGCGCTGTTTACCAAACATGTAATTTAAGTCAAGCGACTATTACGCATGCGATATGTAACCCAGATATATCGCGAGGGTTGTCATATACTTTTTTTTTTCTTCTTTATTTAACTTGTGCGGTGTGCCAAGCGAGAGCGGTATTGTCGAAATACGAGAATATAGTGCATTAGTATAATGATAATGCCAGTACTAGTCGTATCGATACTGCAGTGACTTCTATTCGGTTCAGTGATTTTTTTTTTTTTTTGAACTCTCGAGAAAATCGTGACTCATTCTCGTATTTCTCAATTTTCTCCACGGTGCAGCGCTGTCTCGTTAATCAGAGATGCCAGATTAGGGAAAAGAAAAATTAGAAAAATGACTCAATCGATCGATGAAGTTCAGACAATTTTTAATTAATTCATCAATTAATTAATTAACTGATGAATAAATTAATGTGAAATTTCTTCATTAATCGATTAATCAAATCGTTCATTCATTCATAATTCATTACGAAATTGAGTAATTACAAAGTAACCAATCACGTCATATCGTTCGACATAAATTATCGATTAATCTGGCATATATTTCTATATCATAAATCACCGTATATTTTTATAAAATTGCTTGAATCACTCCCGATAGATATTACTAATACACCTGTTTTGCGAAGAGCTAAAAAAAAAGCAATTCAGCAAACGCTCGACAGTTGCACTGATTATCCACCAAATTGAGTAATTAGAAATTAAGCAATCACGTCATATCGTTCGACATAAATTATCGATTAATCTGGCATATATTTCTATATCATAAATCACCGTATATTTTTATAAAATTGCTTGAATCACTCCCGATAGATATTACTAATACACCTGTTTTGCGAAAAGCTAAAAAAAAAGCAATTCAGCAAACGCTCGACAGTTGCACTGATTATCCACAAAATTGAGTAATTAGAAATTAACCAATCACGTCATATCGTTCGACATAAATTATCGATTAATCTGGCATATATTTCTATATCATAAATCACCGTATATTTTTATAAAATTGCTTGAATCACTCCCGATAGATATTACTAATACACCTGTTTTTCGAAGAGCTAAAAAAAAAGCAATTCAGCAAACGCTCGACAGTTGCACTGATTATCCACCAAATTGAGTAATTAGAAATTAACCAATCACGTCATATCGTTCGACATAAATTATCGATTAATCTGACATATTTTTCTATATTATAAATCACCGTATATTTTTATAAAATTGCTTGAATCACTCCCGATAGATATTACTAATACACCTGTTTTGCGAAGAGCTAAAAAAAAAGCAATTCAGCAAACGCTCGACAGTTGCACTGATTATCCACCAAATTGAGTAATTAGAAATTAAGCAATCACGTCATATCGTTCGACATAAATTATCGATTAATCTGGCATATATTTCTATATCATAAATCACCGTATATTTTTATAAAATTGCTTGAATCACTCCCGATAGATATTACTAATACACCTGTTTTGCGAAGAGCTAAAAAAAAAGCAATTCAGCAAACGCTCGACAGTTGCACTGATTATCCACAAAATTGAGTAATTAGAAATTAACCAATCACGTCATATCGTTCGACATAAATTATCGATTAATCTGGCATATATTTCTATATTATAAATCACCGTATATTTTTATAAAATTGCTTGAATCACCCCCGATAGATATTACTAATACACCTGTTTTGCGAAGAGCTAAAAAAAAAGCAATTCAGCAAACGCTCGACAGTTGCATGTTAACACTGATTATCCAATATGTTGTGTGTTTTATTACCCGCATGAACGCAGACACAGAGTTATGTCTCGGAAACGAGTCGTGGCGAGCAAGAAAAGTCGAACAAGGAAGTAATCGAGACCGGTGTGTCTATCAAACAGTTGGTAAGTAACCGTATGGATTACTTCTCTATATGCATTGATCGATCGCATTAGATTATACATATATATATATATATATATAGTATTGCAAGATACTTATATAGTTGTACTATATAATCCATACTGTATTGAAATTGAGCTTTCTTCATTGTTGCAATTAATTTATGCCTCGAGCGTGTTTGTCGCCAATAATATAAACATCATTTTGTCACAATGAAATGAAAAAAGAAAAGATTAACGACGGTTCGATTAATCACGAATGTGAAAAGCAAAGACCTTTTTAGTAAAAACTTATCGCAGCCAACGTTTGTATTGAAGAAATAAATAATAGATTTATTATGATATATATATATATATATACATGAAAGTGGGCTGGCAGTACAGAGAAAAAGGTCCTTGCTTGGCTCGATAGTCAGCTTCGCACCCACGCAATGTGCATAAACTTGAAATTTAATTAAATTTAATCGCACCTCTCATAGTACAAACTCGAACAGCATGAAAGGACTGAGAAATTATACACACTGGTCAGACCAGTTAAACGGAAAAGCTCTATTATACATGCATCGATTGAACTTGAAAAATACATAATAATATTCAATAAATTATAAATATATATATATGCATATAATTTATTGATCATTGTGTATTTATATATTTATGGAACATGAGGATGTCATTACGAGGTTATAAATCATCATTAAATCGACTAACTCGCTTCGTCAAAGTTACATCTGTCAGCTGTGTTTTTCTTTTTTTTTTTCTCTTTCATTACTAACAGTGCCGCAGCTTTGGCGACATATCGAACATGACAGACGTCGATCAATCGGCCTTTGGAATTTCAGAACAGACTTCGGAAACTCAAGAGGTTCGTATAAAATTACTACCATGATTAAAACTCTTTTCATACTATTATACATACTCGGTTTAAATATTTTTAAAAATTTAACGAAAGAAAAAATGACGAGATATTTTCTCGTATTAATAAAATGTCATAAGGATAAGCCCTATAATTGATAACCCGTATGTGCTTCGTTCGTAGCTGTTTTTTTTTCTCTGTTTTGTTTTTTTTTTATTTTATTTTTTTCGTGTCTTTTCAATAATTAATCATTATTAACCCCATTAACTCTCGTATATTCAGTTTGATTAATTAATTTTTTGTATGTCGTTATTAAATATCGTTATCTATATATATATATATATATATATATATATATATATATATATATATATATGTATAACAACTAACTATCGGGCAATATGTACGACGGTGTGTGTGTGTGCATATGTAATCGTAGAAGGCAAAGGCAAAGTCTATGGACGACTTGAGACTATGCCAGAGGGATTTTTCGAAGCTCGCCAAAGAAGCAACCGTATTCGTCGGTGTGTCCGTCAAAGCCCTCGTAAGTACGTCCCGGCATGATACGGACGTCTGGCGTTCGAGGCGCGGGGATTGTTTTTCTTTATGTATTTTTTTTTTTCTTTTTTTAATCGTCATTTTAATTGTTTTTTTTTTTAATTTCATTTTAATGTATATCCTTATTTTTGGACACTCGTTTGGGGGATCCAAAACTGACAATATTTCTTATTAAAAATATATTTTCTTAAAAATAAAAATTCAACCTGTATTTTTATTAATTAATTTTTTATTTATCCATCAACCGCTTCTGATCCTGGTGAACAGATGTCGATGGCAATGCAGCCGGAAAAAAAAGATAAGAACGAGAAGAAAAAACATTCCCCGTAGTCCGCGATCGTTCCCATCCCGTTCGAGAATTTAAGCGACTGGCGAGTGTTCACGTTTTTTAAATTATTATTATTATTTATTTATTTTGTAACTCCGATGGACAAATTTTCAATAGATTTTTATTATTTTTTTATTCGATTTCGAAATTTCTTCAATATATGGATGATATTAAAAACGTAATTATTTATTAAAGAATTTAATATTAATTTATAATTCGATGAAAATTAATTGCGCATTCGTTACTCGAATAAAGAACAAAAAGAGTATTTAAAGGAAATATTAAATTAAATAAAAATAAAATTAAAAAAAAAAAAAAACTTGCCAAACCGCCGAGTTCTCGATTAGGGCAAGCATGGCGCCAAAAATTTTCGTAGTGCTTCTCATTTTGTTTTCGTACAAAAACTAACACGCATATCATTTTTTCTATCTTTTGTTTAATTCCATGGGATCCGTGCATGAAAAAAAAAAACCAAAAAACCAAAAAAATCAAAAACAAACAAACAAAAAAATCCTAACCGTATCAACGAAATAATTCTTCCGATATCGACCATCGGGTGGGAAAAAAATGGACAGAGGGCTTCCTACTGTAGTTTGGCAAATTTAACGAGAGGCCTTGATGAGGAAATTGAGGATCAATCACTCGCGAATCGACTAAAGTTTGAGGTAAGGCCGAGAGAACCGGGCAAATTGACGATGAAAAAAAATATTATTGGACGTTTCATTGGAATATAATTGTTTCGCTTTTTTGGCCAAGGGCGAACGATGTCATTTGTCCTCAAACGTCAAAATTTCTAATGAGTGATATGACAAATTGAAACGCTTAAAAAAAAAAAAAAAAAAAATGATTTCACACCATCAAGTATGACAGTATGAAATCACCTTGGCGATAAGAGACACATTTTCATATTTGCTTTATCTCAATTGAGGAAAAAAATGTGTCTTTTTCGCCCACACACAACTTATCGCCTCTCTTATGATGATTTCGTCGTCATAAAAATAGAGCAGTATCGTTTCTTTTTTTTTATTTAAATTAATTCGCAAAATATAAATCGATTGATGATAAACAAAATTTTTAATGGTAAATTAAATGATTTTTAGGTGAAATATGAGGTAACTTTTGTAATTAAAAAAAACAATTTGAAAATATATTTTTTAGGCATATTTTTTACGAATTTTTAATCAATATTTTATTGTATTTATAATTAACCCTAGAATCACCCTATCATTTTTTGTGGCTTCAACACTGGGGTACAAATCATCCCCAATCTTCTCATTAGCGTAAAATATTTTTCATATGCGATAATAAGGTTCTATTATACATGAATATTTTTGTTTTTTAACAACGAAGAGAATGGTCTATGATAAAAACAATTTAAAAAATTAACAATTAAAAAAAATAACAACTAGTAAAAAAATCATTTAAACCAAACCAAAAATGGTGCTTGCTAGCTCTGGCGCGGAATGTAAAATTGTCGTGGGGTACGTTTGTACCCCAGTGTAGGACTCTAGGGTTAAATACTCGAATTAAACATATATATATATATATATATATATATATATATATATATATATATATATATATATATATATACGAGCTCAGGACGATAAATGAAATTCTCGTAGAGTACGTAAGTAAAAAAACGTAAAGCACGATTCGTCTGTCAATTTCAGAAATCGAGCTTCAGCAAATTCGACGCTCTTAGCAAGAAACCGGTGCTTCATGTTCGCTCGTCAGATCCGGCCAAAGCTCAACAGCAATTGAATTCCGTGAGTAAACATTTTTTTTTCTCATTTCACTTTAGCCCCCATGAAAGCCATTTTGAAATATCTCATTATAAAAGTTTAAACATTTTTCTTTTTTGGGCTTATTATTATTTTTCAACTGACAATTTAATATGACAAAAGAAAAATTTATTCATCTCGTCGTTCATTATTGTTAAAAATAATTTTTCGTGCTTTCTCTAAAATTCTTTGGCCTCAAAATGAGAAAAAACATATTTAACTGTCTTATGTACTTATGTCAGAAAGAAAAATAGAATAAGAACTTTAACGTAATTCCTCGTATAACGAAGCCAAGTTGGAATGGTGAAGGGTCGCGTGTTGTGCACGCTGACGTAATTCCCAGTGTGAAAAAATAAAAAGAAAAAAATGTATATATGGGTCAGTGAGACGCGAGCCAAAAATATTTATCTATTTTGTGCGAGGGGGCGGCTCAACGCCGGCTGTTCCGTTCGCCATCCGAGAGTCTGAATAGATCCTGAATTTTTATTTATATACATCCTGAACTACTTCCGTCAACTGCGACATTTTTCACTCATTACAAACATAGACACGTGTCTGATATAAAAAGATAAGAAAAAACAAAAAATGTTCCGGATGCTCGGAAATATATTGATATATCTGGCGAAAAAAACGTTTTTGGTGGAATTTTTTGACATTTGAATATCACTATAGCTAGATCAGCATTGTATAAACACCTCGATATTGGAACTTAAAAATTGATAAAAGAAACTTTTCATTTTTTCTTGAGATAAAATGTCGGAATTTTTATAACTTTTTTTTTACGTTTCAAAAAATTATTTCGATCATAAATTTCCCTTTGATTACGAGTCACATCCACTCTCTTTATCTTCAAAATAATCTCTAAAACTCAGAATAAAGAAGGAAAAAAAAAATGGTAAAATTTTCCAAATTTATGTAATTTTGTCAAAAATAATAAATTTGTTGATATTTAAAAAAAAAAATCTATTACCCATAATTATTTGATCAAATTATTTTTATGTGTATTTTTTTTTTCTTTTTTTTTTTCAACTTTCTCATATTCTGTCACCCGGTAAATTTTCAGGTGGGCCAAAATGGCGATGGGAATCCAAACTGTCGCAGCTGCGGCAAGGTCGTTTTCCAAATGGAACAGACGAAGGCCGAGGGTTTGGTATGGCACAAAAACTGCTTCCGATGCATTCAGTGCAGCAAGCAGTTGAACGTCGACAATTACCAGAGTCACGAGAGTACTCTATACTGCAAGGCTCATTTCAAGGAACTGTTTCAGCCAAAACCGGTCGAGGAGTCGGATCAACCCGGTAAGATCTCGTTACTTGTCACGAAATTTTCGTGATTGAGATATTTTACTTCATATTCCCTTTATTTATTTTTAAAAATTTTTTTTACGAGAGAAAAATGAAACAGTCTAGGAAAAAAATTATATTTTCATTGAACGATCGTATTCTCGCTCATTTTCAAACATTTTTATGGCTCTTACAGCAATATATGAAAATTATAAAAAAACAAAAATTTTCAAATTCACGAATCAATTGAGAGGATATTTGATATCTGTGTGGTATGAATTTTGTAAATCCTTCATAGTGCGACCTCGAAAGCCGGAGATGATCATTCGGGAGAACCAGCCGAAAGAATTGCCACCTGACGTGGTCAGAGGTAAAATTTTTGCGAAGCGAAGCAAAAACAAAAGATAAAAAAAAAATGTTCAACTTTGAACTCCGTTGAGAGAATATTTTTTAACAAAATTAAACATAATAGAAAAAAAAAAGATGATTTAACGTTGTTTTTGTGAGGTTGGCTTTAACATGAACAGTTTTTTTTTAAGAGCAGACTAAAAATATTAATCGGACGAGAGATCCTCGTAATGCAGGGCAGTCCGTGTAATAAAATAATCAACATAAAAATATTAATTGTATAAAAAAAATTATAAATCACGTAATATATCGATATACTCGCTTCGTACATCGTCTAACCAACTCTGTATTCTAACAGGCTTTTTTTTTTATCAGTCCCTGCCGAGAAACAATTGGAATGTTTTCCGAAATGCATTTTTTTTTTTTGGCCCAAAAACAACAACAAATAATAAGAAATAAATAAAAATTCAATTTAATTTCTCAGCATCCGACAAACCTGATCTTGGACTCGAGGAGCTGTCAGCACTCAACGTCAAGTCACGATTCCAAGTATTCGAGAAAACTAACAACGACATGACCAACGAGATCGAGAGATCGCCGTCCCAGCTCGTCAAAAGATCTCCGAGTATACTCAGTAAACTCGCAAAGTAAGGAAAATTTGAAAATATTCAGGAAAATAAAAATATGATGAATAATAAATGACGAAATTAACGAAAATAATTAAATTCTAACGTGCAATTAACGAAAAATATGTTTAACGATTTTTCAAATTAAGAATCAATGCGTTAATTTGATTTTATTTTATATATTTGGAAAACAAATTGAAAAATTGATAAATTACACTTTGGAAAAAGTGATTTTTTGTTTAATGTCAATTTATGATGATCGTCTGTCCTATATATCGTAATGGAAGAATAATAAATGATGGCTCACGTGGGAATTGTTTAAGTGACTCGATTATTTAGCGAAATTTCTTATTTTCACGTTTCGAGTTTCACGAAAGTCACGTCAGCGCATTTTTTTTTCCTCGTTGATTTGCCAAGCAAATATAACGAATGGGCAATTTTTGTTCGAGCCAAATGGTTCACGTTAGTTTTGAAATAAATATCCAAAAGTTTCGAAAAAATTAATCATTTTTTCATTTTATTTCATTGAGTGTAATTAATTTCCGTTCAATTGGAATCTTTTGTTTTTAATTTAATTTTTATTTTCGCCTTCAAAAATTAGTATATTTTGGCCTGCAATAAAAAAAAAAAGAAAAAATTTCGTCCCAATATAATTGGTAACTGCTAAAAATGTAAATTGTATGAAATTTTAATTAATTTCGTAAGAATTTCATAAAGCATTTCTAACGTGAGATTTTTAAATAGATTCCAGGCAAAAGGCATGGACATTGGAGTTGCTGACGATTCGCTGAATGGCATACCATTCGAGGAATCAAGCGAAAGCGAGGAAGAGGAAGAGATCGACGAGTCCGAAGGTATTGAATAAAATAATCATCTAAAAATTATAAAATTAAAGAAAAATCTTTATTCTCAATAATTCACTGAATGATTAAACGTCAATTTTTTTTTTCTACTTCAGAATTAGACAACGATATAATAAAGGCCAAACGTACGACACGCGAGAGACCTATAAGCTTTACCAAGATGGACGACATTAAGAATCGTTGGGAGTGCACAAGTCAGCAGGGAAGACGTGAATCACAGCGTGAAGCACGCAAAGAAGAAATTGCCGGTATACGCTCGAGACTCTTCATGGTGTGTAAAATCAATTTCATTAATTTCAAATAATTATCTCAACTGTCGATTTTTTCAAGAATCATTTTAACTTAAAAACAAAAAAAACAGAAACAGATTTCACACGATAATTTTGTTCCAGGATATTTCGATATTGAAATTTTTCAACACTGAATTTTGAAATATTTGAAAATACTATTTTATCTATTCAAAGAATCCGATTTGAGTATTATAAATTTGAAAAAAAAAAAAATCATACAGGGTAAACAGGGAAAGATGAAGGAGATGTATCAGCAAGCAGTTGCCGAGAGCGAGAGAATCACAAAGACGAATCCGACCGAAGAAATTCAACATTCGACCCACGCACGTTCAATCAAGGAAAGATTCGAGAGGGGCGAGCCAATAGCAACGTCGGATGGTGAAAACGAGGCTAAACTCAAACAGGAAAAACCGGATGAGGAAGTTATCGCTGCCGGTAAGATCGACCGTGTCGTATACTGAACGATATTTTTTTTTTTATCTCATCATCTAACTGATATTTTCATTGAGATTATATATCAGAAAAAGTGCAACTTAAAGATCTGAATCTTTTATATGCTATCGACAAATGTATGACCTCTTTGAGTGCAAAATTTTACATTAGTCGAACGATTTCCGAGACATGAGTACTGAATATAATATAAATTGTACTATATATATGTATATACAGTAAAACCTCGATTATCTAGGCCCCGATTAACCGGAGCGACAATATGAATCTAACGGAAACGACAGATAAGTCGAGCCCGAATAATCCAGATTTTATTGCACTTGTGATATTAATTTTATACGATTTATCTCTTATTTTAGATGGTAAAGAGAAATAAATTTTTCGCAAAATTGACATTGGAAATTGGAAAAACTATGCTTCTCTGTTCTTTAGCTTGTCTCGATAAATTTTTAGCACATACTTTTGAGAATTCCAGTTAAAAATCTACTACAAGTCGTAGCTCCATTAAAATAAATATAAAAACTTAAGGATGAAAGCCAAAAAGCAAGTCGACGGTTGAATGAAAAATCATACAAAACTATTCCTCTACCAAAAAATTGCACACAACTATTTGAAAAACAAAAATTAAAATATTAATTAAATAAATAATTCTTCGATTATTTTATTAACATTTTTGTCAGCTCACTATAATTATCTGTGATAATTTCGGAATCCCATTTAAAATAGTGTGTTTTTTTTTAAGTCAAATGGGTCCATGAGTGGATAAAGTGGAGAACTCATTCTCGTGCCAGAGAATTGGTCACAAAAGTATCTTCGAGACTTTGAGGAGATAATATAGTCGTTTAAACGAGATAGAGAATTAGGATAAATATATGTCGTTCAAACTCTTTGCCAAGAGAGAATGAACGTATATATATATATTGGAGTGACGTGACTAGCACGATGATACTAATTCAAGTGGCATTACATTTTCTCAGGTATAAGCAGAAAATCGCGTTCTCTATTTTTGGAACTGGACGCATCAGCAGCCAAGACAGGAAGACCCGTAACGCCCGTCAACCCCAAAACACCTACCGATGTATCCAGACGCGCGAGAGATGTAAGTTTATGCTTGTTACGTTTATTTACATTACGTACTAAGCGTTAGTCAAAACTGGATGGGGAAAGTGACGAATGACCCCGAGAATATCCAGTGTGACCAACCAAACAAAAAAAGAGAACAACCGAACACGTGTTTGAAATTATTTTGAGAATTTCCTAGTGAGAAATTTACAAACACGTGTTTGGTAGCCACCGCCCTTTTTTTTCATGCCAATTTGAGTTAAAATTTGCGGATCTTGCAAAAAAAAAAAGTAACTGACGATAAATCATTATGATGATTATTTTGAAAATTTTTGTGAAAAACGTTCTATAAATTTTTTAATAACTTGCAAAACATCAGAATTACATGGGAAATAATTACTATCATTAATAATTAATTAATATTATTGATATAAATATTAATTAATAATATTAATTATAATTGTACGAAAATTTATTTAAAAAAATTGCAACCATTCGAATTTTTCGATTGTTTCGTCCCTCTGACCCTAATTGACGATATTTTGCCATTTGGGTTGGGTCTAAAAAAAAAAAAAAAAAAAAAAAAAAAACACAAAACAAAAAGGCGTTCATGGGACGTCAGGTGTCTGAGGACGTGGTACGTAGCACGGACACGGCCGAGGAGGTGCAGGTCGAAACATCCGACATCACGAACAAATTCAAGTTCTTCGAGACTTACAAGGAGCCGGCCAAGGAACGAAAACAATTTCGAATAACTCCGCCGCGCGACGATCAAGTCAAGGTTCGCCAGAGTCGAGAGTGCTCGGTGTTTGTGTTAAAAAAATAAAAAATAGCAAGAAAAAATTCGCAATTTAACCGACCGTGTGTGGTAAAGCTAAACGAGAAATTTGATTAGCGATCGCTAATCGACTCAGTTTCTCGTTAATCCCATATCGCGAATGAGAAACAAAAATATCACGTTTTGCTTTTAACGATGCATGAGACGCACGAGCTTGATTCGTTCGACTAACAGAGTTCGAGGGTCGAGGGTCGAAGGGGGGTCGAAGGGGGGCGGGGGAGGAGTGGGGAGAAAAAAAAGGAAAAAAAGGATAAATGGTAAAAAAACAATAATTATGACAGGACAATGAAGTTCTTTGTACGAAAAAGCGAAATATAAGATTGGTTATATAAAAAATTCGAGAACCCCTGCAAGCGAGAATTGCCGGTGAGTTCTCAAGAACGATCGAGCGAAGATTCTCGGCGTCGATCCCTACAAAATGAGAATCACTGATCCATAAAGGGGGAGCTCTCGTCGAAGGCCGTTTTGCGGCTTTTTTTCGTGTGAATAACGTACTCAAATTAATTTCATTCCTACTGGCAGTTACGAACATTCGCAGGAATGTTTTTATTTTTTATTTTTTATTGGATCGAGTTGATGGAACGACATGAATGGGGCATTTTTGTCCATTTTTAGATTAACAAATCGACTTTTAGTTGACGTTTCCGGTTTTCACTATTTACAGAATTTAAAAAGAGGCTCCCTTTATTGATTGATTATTTGAAATTTAAAATAAATAAAAAATGAGTTTAAAATTGCTACTAGAATGAAAAAATGTAAAAAATTATGTATTTATTTGTATTTTTCAAGAATTGTCCTCCAAATTGGCATAATTATCGTTTTTATCTTTTGGGCAATTAAAAAAATCTTTTTATAAAAAATTATGAAAAATCGTTCGAATGGTGCAGTTTTGAATATTTTATTTATTTCTTGTTTTTAAGTGCTGCTTTCCGTTGGCAAAACGTCAGGAATGTATTCGTATGAAACAATTTGATGATAATCACGAGTCTACGAGCTTTTCCGAGGACTATAATTTTCGCGATAGGATATGCGCTTGGGTATAAGAAGAGGCAGAGCGAGAGAGAGAGAGAGAGAGAGAGAGAGAGAGAGAGAGAGAGAGAGAGAGAGAGAGAGAGAGAGAGAGAGAGAGAGAGAGAGAGAGAGAAAGATAGACATGACGACGGCCATAAAAGAGGGGTACGGTGGCACTTGATTTCTCGACTGCCCTTGAACCCCGCATGGTCAGCCATAGCTTTACCGTTAGTATTCCTACATCCTTCCATTCGTGAAGAGATGGAGGATCGAGAAAGAGAGAGAGAGAGAAGGAGTGAGAGAGAGAGAGAGAGAGAGCTACAGCTCAACCACCGGCCACCCAGTAACGCACGCTCGCGCCGCTACACAGTGCACTGGCATACTCGGGGAAACGAAGAAGCAGTTTGAATCGACGCCGGTACAAATGAAATATATTTCAGTGCAATTTAATCGTTTTTAAACAACAACAAAAAACAATAAAAAAGTGATACAACAAATTTCTAATAAACGCTCAAAAAAAAAAAAAACGTATCGTCCATTGTAGATTAAATTAAAACGTTATATTTTCATAATTGCAATTGCGAGTGAAGTGAATTATTTTTGTGCAATCAAAAAATATTATCGAGGTAAAAGTTTTGTTTTTTTTAATTTTTGAAAGGCTTTTTTAAATTGTAGAAATTTTCGGTTTTTTTTTATCGTGTTTTTAATTGTTTGATAAAATTTAAAATTGTTTTTTTTTTTTTTAATGTCAGATTTGAATTTATTGTGGAATTTATCTCAGTTGCCTCGTGAACATTATCACAGAATTTTTGTTCATTCGCTTGCGAGACTCGAGAGGGCGAAAGCGAGAGAGAGAGAGAGAGAGAAAGAGAGAGAGAAAGAGAGAGAGAGAGAGAGAGAGAGAGAGAGAAAGATTATGTACGTCCTACGTACGAGATGGTTTCCTGTGGCCATTTGTGCCAACGACTCGCGTATATAAACCCCCTGCCCCCCCCCCCCTCCCCCAGCCCACTTCACCCCCCGAGATGCACACACGGGATTTTCTTTGGAATGAACCGAGCAATCTCTCTCCGGGGACGATGAAAAAAAAAAAAAAAAAAAAAGAAAAACACTTCAGACCAGAATACATTTATTTTTATTTTCTTTCTTTTGAAAGTTTGCACGACACATTTTTACGGCCTTCGTACGGGAGTCGCGGACTAACGGTAGGAGGATATATAACGAGAGCCCTGTCATTAAACTGAATCATAACGCGTGAAGGAAGCAACAAGAGACAGCCTGAAATCATAAATGAGAGAGATGAAGATATGCAGAGAGAGAGAGAGAGAGAGAGAGAGAGAGAGAGAGAGAGAAAGGCAAAGTTATACATTAGTCAGGAATATACAAGAGCCAATTTAATCACTGGAATCTACGGAAATCATAAATATGTACGGCCTAATTTAAATCTCCCACCATAATGGCAATTAACGACCATATAAATCATTTGTTAATTTAAAATCGATCATTATCGCGGGAAAAATTAATGCTCGTCGAAAAAAAAAAACGATTTGTTTGATTTCAATCAATTTTATATAAATTTTAATTTACTTAAACTAAAAAAAATATATAGTTTATTTAATTCAAATTTACTTGAAAATCATCTATATATCATGTTTTTCGTTTACTGTAACAGCATTTATTCAAATCGTATATTTTGTGTGTTTAAAATTGTTTACAATTTTTTATATACTATTTTAATATATATAAAATTTATTCAAATCCTCTTTTTCTCTAATATCTCTCTAACTTGTTCAAATGTTATCTTAACATTGTTTTGTTTTTTTTCTCAATGTAATTCAATTTTTTTTTTTGTAATCGTACAAAAAGGATTTGGCTTGATTTTTTTTTAAATGTAATTTTCATCGGTGTCAGTAAACTTGAAATTCCGTGACGTCCGGATGACGTCATAAGCCGTTTGAGAAACGAGAATGGGTTGTGTGTATATTATATGCACTGTGGGGCGGCGAGACTCGAAAGCACTGGGATATGCCCGGACAGACGAGAGTCACAAAAGGGTCTGCAAAGAGAGAGAGAGGAGGGGCATTCCGGTTCGAGTCTACAGCGAAAGAGTGAAAGAGAGCGAGAGAGAGCCCAAACACCCTATAATCCTTCGGTACTATGTGAAAAGTTTCACAGCTTGATACTTTTGTCAGACGAGATTATTTCCAAAGCTGATGGAAAAGTACCATTTTCAGTGTACATATATATATATATATACACACACTGAAAATGGTACATGGTATATATGTATTTTTAAATCTCCTTTTTAGTTTGCGTGCATTCAATCGTTTCGCTTGCACTAACTCGGGCTTTGACTTTAAAAAAAAAAAATTAAACTTTTTTTATTTTCAAACACATCAACGATCAAACGAAATGTCAAATTGTTAACATAATTTTAGTAGCTATACTAAAAATTATGACATAATAATCACGAATGATTATTGTGAAAAAAAAATGATGAATTGCTGGCAAGAAATAATGTTGAAAAAAATATTAATTAATTCGTGGTTTAGGATTGAAAATTAAATAATATTAAAGTTTGAGATCTTTGTTTGTTTGTTTTTAATTTGTTATATTTTTCTTGGCTAAATATATTCCATGTGATTATATATACGAAAGCAGATGAGCTCACCGGATCGTGAGATTTATCGGGACCCGGATGTTGTTCGAGCCGACGACAGAGTCGACGAAGTCGTACATACCGACACAGCGCGAAAGATGCTCTCAATCTTCAGGCAAATGGAGGAAAAGGCAACAAAGGAGGACATACCGGATGGGCCTAAACCATTGAAACGCTTCACTCCACCGCCCGAGGATAAATTTGCAAAAGCAACAGCGTCCGAGTCCGAGGATGAGGAAGACGAGGAGGGCGAGGAATCAGAGGAGGATGAAAGCGGCGAGGAGAGAGATCCAAATTACGTCAGGGCTTCCGATAAGGTGAATTTGTTTTTTTTTTTTTTTCAAATCAAAGTAAATATAATTTTTTTTTCATAAATTGAATAATTGCCTTCTTTTTTGTTATTTGTTTAGTTTAAGAAAAAAATATTTCCATTATAATTATAATAATATTTTTATAAAAATTTAAATCAAGTAATTTAAATGAATTAATTTTTTTTTATTTTTTATAATGTTTCTTTGGATGGAATATTTTTGCATTTCCAGAGTCCAGATTTATTTTCACAACAACAAAGTCTATTATTTCATATGTAATTTTTATTGCAAATAATTTTGATGGGCAATGATTTTTCATGACAATTAATTGGGAATAAAATATTGATGAATATTTTTGATATGTTTTTTTTTTTCTTCATTTATTTAGGTAGAGGATGAATTTTTGAAACAAGCGCAAAATGCAGCACGAGCAAAAACTTTGCGAGCGAAATTCGAACAGTGGGAAACGACCGATGGTAAAGTGACGAGTCATCACGTAGCCGAGATGGACATGGCACAGGGTAACGGTGATCAGGCGAGCATAGAATCGGCGAGCAGCCTCAGAGCTCGCTTTGAATCTCTCGGCTCTCAACCTTCGGATGCACCAAGAGCTCCGAAAGTCAAAGTCAATAGATTTGTGGTAAGTGTCACATAAATTATGACCACTTTGTTTTTTTTTTTCATTAACATTTCATGTATGTATCGTTGCTTAATTTAAAAAAAAAATAGAATTTCAAAAACAAGCGAAAAAATTCTTCATTTCGATTATACGAAATAAATTATAATCGTTGCACGATATTTCTTTTTATTTCCCAAGTAGATAATATTAATCCTTTGACTCGTGTAAAAAAATTTGTACAGAGTACTTGATTGCAAAAAAAAAAAAAAAGATTGATTCGAATCGAACAACATTTCAATCGAATTGAATGAAATTTGATCGATTCGCAAATAACTCAATGGAATTCAAACTTGATTCGAATTAAATAATATTTGGCCAATCTGTGAATAACACTAATGTCAAATTTTCATTAGAATTCTATTCAGCATAAAAATTACTGAAATTAGTACTAAAATTGGATTTGTTTTGTCACAACAAAAAAAAACAAAAAATCTCGAAGAATAAAAACTTGAGCCAAAGGATTAATGATACACAGCTTTTCCTCTCTTAATCCAAATAATTTTAGTTAAGGCTGAAAATTAATATTTTACGTTGTGCCGATGCGTTTGACCGTTTAATGTTGTTATATTACACGACCCTAATTGTTTTTTGACTGTATTTGTGTGTATTTTTCGTTACGTGATCGTCCCTAGTTGTCCATTTAAATAAAACAACATTTTGGAATGGCGATTTATTTATATTTACACAAAAACACAAACGGAAACGCACACACACACAAGTACACACAATATGCGTTAAACGAGTGTGTTTTTTTACGAAGCACATAAAACACAAACGATTCAGCGAGCTTCATTTCGTTTCGTTTTAGTCGTTAATTATTTATAAAATTCTCGAGTTGGTGAGCTTTCTTTTTTTTTTTCCTGCGACTGGCATGAAATGCGTGATTTTTTGTAAAATTATTTCTCATTAATCCAGTCACGAAAATCAACGATCTAATATTTCGATCTTTTTTTTTTTTTTTTTTTTTTTTTTTTTTTTGAAACGTTACAATGCACTTGTGAGACAATAAAATCTCTTTGGCACTGAGAAAAATTAATTCATTTCACACGAATAATATTTATTTGGTCAATTTGCAATAATTGTGCAATTTCCATAATAAATTTTACGTAAATCGATTTGTTTTTTTTTAATAGTTTCAAATTAAAATTAACCGATGTAGATTAATTAATTTTGCTCGGTTCATAGAAACACGAATGTTTGTCGTTTTTTTTTTTTTTTTTTTTTTTTTTTGACGTTTTGCTTCGAGTGATGAAAAAAAAATCAAAGACAAAAAAAATTAGTTAATAAATTATGATTACGCTCCCCGGAAGCAGTAAGACTCGGAGAAACTGCGAAGATTGGCCGTGCGATTGACAGAAGAGGATGAAGAATCATCGCGGAACGTGAGCGGGGAAGGGTCGGGGGAGGGAAGGGGATGAGGGTGCAGCTCTCGAAGATAAATAAAATATGAAGGCCATCGCCGAAACGAGAGTCCCGAACGAGTTCTCGTCATCAATCAAGTGTCGCAGAAGTGTTATTATTAATTATTAATTATTATTACTATTATTATTATTAATAATATTATGGCATAAAGTCTTTACGTTTTAGAAATGATTTTAACTCGCGTTGTTTCGGTAAGATTCGAATTTTAGTATGTCCCGTATTGCAAATGAAAAAAAAAAACAAAAAAAAAAAAATACCGGTATACCTATAACGTGTCTCGTAGTAACAATAACGTGCAATATATTATTTAGCGAGAGCGACAAAGAGGGAGGGGCGATGGAAGAGAGAGATCCACAATTTCCGGTTTAAAAACATTCGTTGCATTTGTTTTTTTTTTTTTTTTTTTTCCTTTTTTTCGAGATACGCGCTTGGGCCAGAGATCGCTTCAAAAATAATAATCATAATAATAATACACGATTCGAGATAAACGTCGAAAATCAACGAAACGATATTTCGACGATTTTTTTTTTTTTAAGTATTTCCGGCATCTTATCAACGTCTTCATTTTTCATGCTCGAGTGCCAATTAACATACCAAAGAGGACGAGAGAGTGAGCTATTAAAAAGACTGAGGATTCAGTGTTCAATGTGGAAGTTTTACTGTCGTGAGTCATAAGAGATTTTTTTTTTTTTTTTTTTTCTTTTTTCTAAGAGCTCAAGTTTGATGCTCTCGCGATTGCCTGGAAAATACTGCTGCCCAAAGAAACTTTTTTCTCTAAAATAAAGGGCCTCATTCGTGCTCATGGTTTTTTTTTTTTTTTTTTCTTTTTAGGATACGAATCTTAACACGCCATTATTCGAGCGTCAGCATTCGTCTCACATTTGCCAAATTGATTATTTCGGATGGGAAAAAAATTAACACTTATTTTTTTCTCATAAATATTCGTTCGATTATATTGAAAAAAAAAAAAAAAAAAAAATTAGAGGATAAAATAATCATCGCATGCATTTCATATCACATCTATTTTTCATAGACTATATTCACTTATTGAGTAGACGCAAAATAGCTAAAACAGGGTACAAAGTAGGAATTAAAAAAAAAAAAAACGAGTGGTAAAAACTCGATGCAAGAATCGATAATAGAAAGAAAAAAAAAAAACGCGTCGTGTGAGTGAATTTTATGCAACGAAACTTTGGCAATTCGACAGATAAAAATTTCCAAACAAGAGTACTTCGATTATAAAGCCCTAATGGGATGAAAATATTTTTTTTTTCATTTTTCGTAAAATTTTTGAGACGAATATTTTGAAAAACAAAAAAAATAATGATCGAATACAATTTTTTTTTTTTAATTTTCAATTCCAAAGAGTTTGAGAGGAATGCTCACAGCGCGATTAACGGTGGGTTGAACAGTGCCGAGAAACTCCGAGAAATTAGAATTAGGAAGCGTCAAGCTTTTTGAGCACTTTACCAGATTTGACATTTTTTTTACATCGATTTTCACGTACGGGAAATGAGCAGGAAGAATGTAGCGTTTATATAATATCGATGTGTGTGTCGGGGAAAAAGCGCATCAAGAGATTTTGCTCTGATCAGGACGAAAGATTGAAAAAAAAAAAAAAAAAAAACAAAAAAACAAAAAAGAAAAGAAAAAAAACCAGGAATCTAACTCGTAAGACATATATAACGTTTAGGATTAAGAGGACCGACTCGAGCCAAACGGATTTGGGGGCAAAAATTATCGCGTCGTGGTCGTCGAGAGTTGAAGATTGAAAAATAAATAAATAAATAACATGAAATGCCTAAAAAAGAACGAAAATCACATTTTCAAATATTTGGAAGCACGAAAATAGCTTCTCGAGCTCAATTCAGGCACATTTTGTGTCAAGCCTTACAATCTTGTGGGAAACGAATTTTTTATTTTTTTTTCTTCACCTCATAGGCCATTATTTTTCGACGACTTGCAAAAAACAAAAAAAATAATAATAATAATAATCGTGCGTAGCTCTCTAGCATATCCATGTAATTCGACATGTCGGCCCGATTACATTTAACTAAATAACAATCATGATATCTCAGATTTTCGATAAAAATAGTTTGATTTTTTTTTTTTCAGTAAAAAATAAAAAAGCAAAATAACGACGATACAAACCAAATTTGTTTTTAATGATTTTTCGTCTTAGTGAATAATTTGAATAAATCGACATAATTTTTTTTTTCTCTACGTTTCGTCCTTGTCTACTACTACTACTTTTACTACTACTACTACTACTACTACTACTACTACTACTACTACTACTACTACTACTACTATTGCGTACTATAACGATATTACGTTATAACTGTCTAAGATTTCTTCCCTTGCGACGTTAAAAACCTGTAACGTTTATTTACGAGAAACAAAAAAAAAATAAAAAAAAAAAATGTCGACGATTGTTTTGTGGAATAAAACGTGGATCCGTCTTGTCGAACGAGTTGAAATTATTGTTACCAAAGAAAAAAAAAAAAAAACTATCCCTGGGTCATAACAACGGTCAAATGCACAAATACAACAGCCTACGTAATATTTCATCCACACATTTCTATCAAAGTTCTGAAACTACTGAGGAAGAAATTAAATTAAAAAAAAAAAAAGAAAAAACAAGAACAAGAACAAAAAAATTAAGCAAATATTTCCTATATTTATATTTGAATGGGGAAAAAATATAGGAAATTCAGACGATCTGTATGGACGTGTGCGAGAGCTGTCAGAAGAAGGTCTATCCATTGGAAAAAGTCGAGACGAACAACAAGATATTTCACAAACAGTGCTTCCGATGTCTCCAATGCAACTGCGTTCTGAGGTAAGCATTCATTTGTTCTTAAATAATGTTAATAGAAAAAAAATGAAGATTTTTTTATTTTAATGAATAATCAAATTTAAAAGAATATATATATTTTTTTTAATGCCTAATTAATTATTCAAGTATAAAATTTCTACTTCATTTATTTTATATTTTCTAATAATTAATAAAAATTATCAATTAATTTGTTTTTGCTTGAATTAATTTTTAAATAAATAAATAATAATTTGAGCGATTTAATTTTGTCTTCTCTTCAATAGGATGGACACTTTTACACTGAATAACGGAAAGCTCTACTGCATTCCCCATTTCAAGCAGCTTTTTATCGCAAGAGGGAATTACGACGAGGGTTTCGGGGTCGATCCGCACAAGAATAAATGGGCCACGAATAATACAAATTCAAATTCAAATTCAAATTCAACGACGTCCACGGCACCGATTCCCGTGTCGAACGGTCGACCTGCCTCCGTGGCCAATCGAGTCTGATCCTTTCTCCTTTTTCTCATAATCTCGTTAACATTTAAGAATAATATGGAAAAGGAGAGATTTTTTTTTTTTTTCGATAATAAAAGTACGAAAAAAATCGTTTTTCTTTTTTCGTAAAGAAAATTCGAAAAAAAAAGATGCTCAAAAGCTTGAATGGCCGCGATCGTAAGATGCAGGATATTAAGTTATAATTTCCAAAAGATCTGAGACACGAATAAACGACAATGCGGGATAAAAGCCACTCAACGAATCTATTCTCTAAAATGCAAAATTGCTCAATGAGCAACTTTGTCTTGCTTGGCGATCTCCCTGGCTCGCGACGAGAATCAAAAATTGCCTCCTGTGTGTCTTTGATATTCGTTTTTTTCTTACGGAAAATATGGAAAAGAGATTTTTTTCTTTTTCGTAAACAAAATTCGAAAAAAAAAAAGATGCTCAAAAATTTGAATGGCCGCGATCGTAAGATGCAGGATATTAAGTTATAATTTCCAAAAGATCTGAGACACGAATGAAGGACAATGCGGGATAAAAGCTACTCAACGAATCTATTCTCTAAAATGCAAAATTGCTCAATGAGCAACTTTGTCTTGCTCGGCGATCTCCCTGGCTCTCGACGAGAATCAAAAATTGCCTCCTGTGTGTCTTTGATATTCGTTTTTTTCCTACTGAATACTTTTTTTTTTCATTTACATTTTTTTTTTGTTTTTAATGATTCTCGGTCTGGAAAATCGATGCGATCTCGAACGGATGTCGATCCGTCCAATTTGTATTTATTCATTGCCCCCCCCCCTTTCTGGCTGTGCTAACTCAGTGCGTTTCATGATCAAATATGCTTCTCATTCTCCCTGGGATAATCGAGTCCCCCCATTATTATTATTATTATCATTATTATTATTATTACTTTCAAAATATATTTCGAGCGATTTTTTAAAATCGTACAAAGCCTCGAGTTTTACTATGAATTATACATATGAAAATTGATCGGACGTTCGATTGTGAAACGAAATACAAATTTTAACCGTTCTATTGGGTGGACAGCTCAGTGTCTGTAAACAACGATATATTGTACATGTGAATCACGATCCAATCCGAGTTATTTTTTTCTATAATTTTCTTCGAAAAAAAAAAAATAACAAAAAAATGTTTTAACATCCAAGAAATTGTGAAAATCACAAGGAGAGACATAGACGCGCGTATAACCAACTCGAAAAAGAACGAAAAACTACGTCTCATTAATTTATAATATATAAATAAAAATATTACATAGATTAGAATATTGTGAGCATGTATCAGGGTGAAAAAATGACAACAACAACGAAAATCGCTTTAAATTTGGAAAATCAAATTTTTCTCAATCGCGTCAAAGTATACTCATAGTCTTAATTAATTGTCTGTTTTTTTTTTCGAATCCTGTATCTCTCATTGCAATGTTAATTAGTGTGAGTAAAAAAAAAAACAAAAAATAAATATCAAAATTTAAGCAACCCTCGCTGCTGTTGGTCAGTTTGCACGTGAAAAAAAGGGTGCAATGAGAATGATAGATGCGATTGAAACAAAAAAAAAGAAAAAGGAAAAAAAAAGAGGATTAAATGAATAACGATGATGAAAGCTCGCGAGATTTATCGAAACAGAAAAAGACAGCATCGCCTATACATTATTATTTTACATGATTCTCGTATCGTATACTCGATATTATTATTATTATTATTCTTTTTTTTTTAATACATTGTACTATATATATTATGCTCCGAAGCGTTTCATCTTCGTCACGTAATTGTAATATACAAGTGTAAGAGCCTTGTATTTGTCAATATAAATATTTAATTCTTGTACCATGTGCCATTTTATTATGCATGCAATGAAATTACGAAAATTTTCATGATCGTCCTACCTTTTGCTCGTTCACGGAAACACAGCAGGTTTTCCCGACAAACCGTTATGTTTTTCCCAAAGCCTCCAACATAGCCCAATTGGCAAACTGAATTTTTTGGCACTTTTATATTCACATATATCACATTCACTTTGTATTTATTTCCGTGTTCATATCAAGTCTCTTTATCGATAATTCGACTCAATTCTTCGTAAGTATCTTTTCGAATTTTATCGGTCAATTTTATAAATATTCGTACACTGAAATAAAAGATCAACGAGTGGAGTTTGGTGACTGTTTGGTGAACCAGTTAGATTTAAATGTCCATTTCTACTATTATCAACCGCGGTAAAGTAGTTTGTGTTGTTACCTACTGCAAATATGTCGTGAGGATGTCGCCACATGCGCATTTCGATATCTTCTGATTTCTTTTTGTCAGCAAGGCAAACAAACACACTATTGCCAACGAAATAATAGAGGTTTTCGTTGATATTACAATATGTAAACACATCCAGACAAATTTTCACCGTGTTTTTGTAACGCTACAGTTCTGATACCGAATTAAAAAAAAAAAAAACGTACGCAAAAAGACTGAATTTTAGAAAAATATTTTCACAAAAATATCCCTATAATAACTCTGTTGGAAAATGGGCTCAAAGGTAAACAAAACTTTTTTTTTAGCGTTCCTCATCACATCTATATCATTCACGTCCGCCATTTTTATCAAGTATATGACAAATCTAACCATTCGAAAAAAAATATATAAAGTGTATTTTATGGACAGATGGAAATTTGCATTGATTCGATCGAGTCGGCAAAGAATGCAATAGCAGGTGGTGCTAATCGTCTTGAGGTTTGTTCGTCATTGGCAGAGGGTGGATTGACGCCAACTCCGGGTTTGATAAAGTTCATTAAAAATTACAATAAGAAAATAATAGTCTACGCGATGTTACGAATAAGAGGGGGAAATTTTGTCTACAATCGTGATGAGATGGACTCGATGCTTTACGATCTAGAGATACTAAAGGGTCAAGACGTTGATGGTTTTGTATTTGGTGCTTTGAGAGACGATGCCACTGTTGATTCGGACTATTGTCGTGAAATTGTTTCAGCAGCAAGACCAAAACTCGTAACGTTTCATCGTGCATTTGACGAATCGCTTTATCCACTAAAATCACTAGAGACAATTATCGATCTTGGCTTTGAGAGATTATTGACATCGGGACAACGAGACACAGCAATTGAGGGTATTGACCTTATAAGAAGAGTCATTGACAGAGCTGATAATCGAATCATCGTCATGCCGGGAAGCGGAATAAATGCCAATAACATCGAGACGATAAAGTGCCAAACGGGCGCTAGGGAATTTCACGCCTCGGCGAAACTACGCGTAGAGATGACAGGTGGCGCTACTAGAGTCAAAATTGGAGCTGATGATGACGTCGACAGAGGGCGCCATGTTATGATTGCCAGCGAAGATTTGGTCAAACAAATGGTTGATATTATTAAAAATCAGTGACAATAAACTGAATATTAATTGAAAACGATTTTTTCATTGCAAATCCTACATTTATATGTTTTTTTTTCCTAAGTATAAAGCATAAAATTTTGTTTACTGATAGAGTTTAAGCTCGAGATATTCTAATACCCGTTTCGCCACAGAAAAGTTTTTTATTTTTTAAACTGATTTTTTGGCACATTTTAAGAACTATTTTCTCTGATATTTTATTTTTAGGACGTATGCAGATAGAAAATTTATATCAAGCGGTAGATTAAAATTGCAAAGTCATCAATATGGCCGCGAAGAAAAATGATTGAATATTTAAATGAAGACATTTATATTATCCTTGGGAGATTTTGAGATAGGAAATTTTGATTTTAATAACATTTGCGGGACTCGTGAAATTGATTTCGATCTACTGCTGCTTGTACAATTTTCAATTTATAATTTATAATCTGGTCTATTATACATTCGAAAAGTTTTGAGAGATCTTATCGATCATTTTATGCGGAGAAATTTGATAAGAGAATCATCGAACTTTGCACGGATTTTTAATTGTGTATGACGTTTAATATTTAAACTCGTCAATTTAAACATTTAGAATTCATCGGATTAGCAAAACTAAAGAACAACCACATAGACTCTCGCACCTTAACAAAAAGCTTTGAAAAAAAATTTACAAAAAAGAGTAAAAAATTCTTCGAATATCCTTCTCAATAATGATTTTTTTGAATTAATTTTGCCTAATTATAACGAACTATGTGTTGTACGGAAAAATTTATTTGCATTTTTTCAACGATTATACTAATGCAGATAAAAAAAAAATTATAAAATACAATAAATTGTTGCATGAATTGAGTCAACTTTATCGTCCATTTAGATAACAAAGAACTCATACTAAATTGAACAAATTGGCTTTTATCATAAAAATGAAAAAAAATAATAATGAAATATCTACGCTAAAATTTTAATTTCTTCGTTGGAAAAGTTTTCGTTTTCGAGGATCAATAAAATTCATTTCTTCAAATTTTTATCTATATACACGAGCACTATGTGAACATTATGTAGTTCTGATCTGAGAAATATTGGACGTAAAAACTCGACAATTGTTCACAAACAAGGAGTAAATAAATGCCAGACAAAGTTATAAATATTTTTCATCCAATTTCTCAAGACATTAATTCCAATCATTCGGTCCTTCCCCTACCCGCGCAAAATGTACTTTAACCCGACGAGATAAGCCCGCGAAATATGGAATATGAATGCGAGCGATATGAGTTTAAACGAAGCTTTCTCAACATTTTTTTTTTGTCACTTTTTTTTTTCATTTATCAGAACGCGAGTCGAGCAGTCTTGCTCGCAGTTTAAGTAATTGGTATCGCGAATAAAATGTGCAATTTGAACGAAAACGAGACTGACAAGTTCGTAGAACTTAACGAACTTGCGTCGACAAATGTAAGAAAAAAGAAAATACATTTAAAATTCAAATAGCAGGATCAATTTTATTGATATTTAATATTTTTTATCCATTTTTTTTTATTTTATTGATAATGGCAAAAAAAAAAAAAAAATGTCCGTGGAACGAGAGTGTGATTATATCGCGTTTGATAATATAAAATATTCGTGTGTCCGGGTGGTTAACGTAAAGTTTCTTATTTTTAGACGAAAAATTTTACGTACATAAAAATCTTTAAGCAAATTATAAAAATTAGTTAACAATAATAATTATTATCGAATTATTATCCAATACAAGAAGTTTAAAAATTATGTGACAATAACAGTGCGAGAAAGATGTGAAAATTTAATTCTATTGAAAAAAAAAATAATCAAAAATATATTTACAAATAACAAAATTCGTTAATGCTCTTAAAAATTGTTAATAATTTACTCATGCGTTTGTGAATAAACAAACATGGCTAAAACATGAAATAAATTATAGGAAAACGTTCAGGATTTTTCATCGATTGCTAAATTTTCTTAAACATATCTTTTTATTTCGCAATAATCATTTGCCATGTATAATCTTTCTCGGGTCTATGATATTGTTGCAAGTTTTGTGTAACAAAAGTCTGGCGTAACGCCAGAAAGCGGTAATAAACATTTCACGTTTTCCTCATTCCTTTTTATTTTATCCCATCTGTAATTATCACACACGCGCATACACATATGGGGCATTCAATCTCCATTGAATCATTATCTGTTTTTAATCATGTGTCGGATTTACTCGATTAGCTAACTCTAGCCCTGACTTTAGTAATTATTAATTAATTATTATTAATTGGGGCGAACAATTTTTTATAAAATTATATTAATGATCCAAGTTACATATTTCTACATATTTTTTTAAACATTATTCACACTTGATATTCCAGATTGGAAATTTTTCGATATTTTCAGTGCAATTAAATTTGCGTTCATTGTACCCTGACAGCACTGAAAAAAGTTCCCAATTAAATTTATTCAAATTAAATCGCACCTCCAAATATTGTCAATTTGTGAATTTTGCTAGGTAACCATTTTTTATTTATTTACAAAATCCGCATAAACGAATGCTTCGCGTGATGATTAATTTAACCTGGTAATTTTTTCTGATTTGGTTTACAATTTATAATATAGAAATTTTTCAAATTAAATTCGGCTAAAAATTTTGATATTTTACGTCTTCGCAGATATCGACGAATAAAAAATTTGAAAAAATTGAGTGCACTCTGGCGTACTGGGATGAATATTTAAAAAAAATTAAAAAAAATTATGGACCAAATCCGAGATAGTCATCAAAGCTGATCGAATTAAAATGGAATGCCCCATATATTTATCGATATATACGTATAAGCGTAGATTACAGGGTGCGTTATATACGTTCGTAATTTCTTTTTTTCGATATACACGAGGATTTTATCCACGCGACAAAAATAACGTCACACATTTTTCCAGCCATTGCACACACAGTGCAACGATCCACGAAGTAAACTTTTGTACCGCGCATAACGTTTGATTTCACCACAGGAAAATGTTATATGCGCTTTTCTCGTCTTTGCACTAAACACACCGCGCATAGATAAATATTGTGGCTCTCATATTTTATAATATTTCCAGTATTCGCGTGTTTTACACTTTGTAAAAAAAATAAAAGTAAAGACAAAAAGGTCGTTCTGCTATTTGCTGAATACGTTGGGACAAGGAAAAACCGACCTTCGCGTGTTTTACACTTTGTAAAAAAATAAAAGTAAAGACAAAAAGGTCGTTCTGCTATTTGCTGAAGACGTTGGGACAAGGAAAAACCGACCTTCGCGTGTTTTACACTTTGTAAAAAAATAAAAGTAAAGACAAAAAGGTCGTTCTGCTATTTGCTGAAGACGTTGCGACAAGGAAAAACCGACCTTCGCGTGATCTCCGCTGAATCGAGTCGTTTATATTAAACCTCCGTAGTTAGACTAATCGGAGAATTTCACGGTATATTCACACTAGGGTCGATTCTACTCAGTCAGTTTCAAAAAACGATCGTGATGAAAATATCCGTCCAATGTGGATGAAAAAATTACAGATTATATTTTGAACATTCTAGATTACGTACGAAAAGTCGATTTATAAAAAATCAAATGGCAACATGTTAAAAATAAATCATAAAGAGGTCAATGCACAAAGAGGACACTTTTTCACTGAAAAAAGCGACTGGTCGATTCTACCTGGTGTGATTATGAAGACTTAAATACTATTTTTGTGTTTTTATTTTAATTTAACGTTCTCGATAAAAACAACGACTAAATTGACGGAAATTTTAGTATTATTATGTCTCTTATCGATTCGATTCAATTAATCGTAAAATTTAGTATAGGAGGAGTAACGAGGAATACGAAAAATCGATTTATAAGAAATCAAATGGCAACATGTTAAAAAAAAATCATAAAGGGGTCAATGCGCAAAGAGGACACTTTTTCACTGAAAAAAACGACTGGTCGATTTTACCCAGTGTGACTACGAAGACTTAAACACTATTTTTGTGTTTTTGTTTTAATTTAACGTCCTCGATAAAAACAACGACTAAATTGATGGAAATTTTAGTATTATTATTTCTCTTATCAATTCGATTCAATTAATCGTAAAATTCAGTATAGGAGGAGTAACATTAATTAATTAATCAACTGATCATGGGTGAAGAGCTAATGGAATAATGAATATGATATCGTTTGATCAGAATGGCGGTAAAATACTTTTTGCCACCGACGACTTTTTTGCAGTGGCTGAAAATCTTCTCGAGGTAACGAATCTTTCCGATGCACAATTTTAGAAGGATATTTTATTTATTCTTTTTTATTAACTTTATTGGCTTGCTAAGGACGGAGAACCTGCGTGGAAAGAGGATCTTTTCACTGAGCATGGGAAATGGATGGACGGTTGGGAGACAAGAAGAAAAAGACAAGCTGGACACGACTGGACTGTAATAGCTCTTGGTCAGCGATCTTTGATCGAAGGATTTTGCGTCGATACGGCATATTTCAGTGGAAATTATGCACCAAGATTCTCCATACAAGGTGCAAAATTGACCAAAGAAGGTAAAATTGTGTTTAAAAAAAAAAAAAAAAATTCAAGTCATACAAAACTTTTGATAATTTATTTGAAAAATAATTTTTATCAATTTTACAATTAATTAGATGAAAAAATGTTTCCTACGAGATACAGCAAAATGGGAAGCTCAGCGTCCGAAGAATCTTTGAGAAAAATGGCGGCTTTAAAAACTGAGGTAAAGGATTATCGATCATACTACAATGAAGAAATTAAAAATCCCCTCAATTTCTACTGAAGGTGGAAAATTTTTGTTAATTAGCACATTTTTTCTCTTATACCGGCTAATATTTAATTACTCATTTGTCTCTCATGTATTACACGTTTGTCTTAATAATAATCGATAAAGAATAATAATTATTGTGTAAAAAAAAAAAAATTGTGTACTGACAACGTTTTTCGCAAAATCAATCAGATTTTAATGATTAATCGATAATTGTTTCAAATTACTAAATTTTTTTGTTTTGTTTTTTAAACGATTAACAAGAATTGGGAAACGCTGATTCCAATGTCGGACTTGAAATCTGGTTATCCAGAGACTCGAAAATCCTACTTTGCAATGAAATCTGATAAGATTTGGACCCATTTACGACTGAACATTTATCCGGACGGTGGAATCGCGAGATTGCGAGTTTATGGTGTCGCTTCACCTGACTGGAGTTTCATACCCAATCACGTGATTGACCTGATATCGAGAGAAAATGGTGGAGTTTGCGAAAAATACAGCAACGCACATTACGGACATCCGCGAAATTTGATAAAAGGAGGAGTGGCAAAAAATATGGCGGATGGATGGGAGACTGCCCGAAGACTTGACAGACCTCCAGTTATAAGGATCGATGATTCGGGAATTATCCAGGTCGATAATTTTTTTTTTCAAAATATATTCTCGTAGTCCCTCCCCTCTCTCTCTCTCTCTCTCTCTCTCTCATTAAGGGGCCTCAACAGCACGAATTTCATCATGGGCTATAAAAGGCTGATGTTTTTTCAACGTCCGCATCACCTGTTTTTATTTTTTTTCATAAAAGTTGTATAATATTTTGGAAAAGTTGGAATATTAAACGAAGATTATTATCATGCCCGAGATAACGCTTATCAAAAAAATAAATCGCCCCTGTTTTATGTCGATAATTAATTAATTAATGAGATTAATTGTTAATTTTAAAGAATCAAATATTAGATAAACGAGCATATCTTTTTATAAAATTGTCACTAAACGGCTTTCAATATTTAACAATGAAGAAAACTTTCACGTTAACTTTAGTATATTGATAAATAATAAAAGAAAACTTACTTTTTATCGGTAAAATGAGACTCGAAAACTAAAAAAATTCAATCGAAATTACGAATTTGAATAAATTTGATAAGCGATCGATCAAATGATGCAAAAAATCGGTAATTGAATATTTCGAAATTCACGAAATTTCTTTCTTCTCGTCTCTATGATTTACAAATACAGGTATCGGGCGAGGAATGGGCAATCTTCAGGCTGGGTCATATTGGGAGCATCGAGTACATCATAGTCGACACGACACACTTCAAAGGGAACTTTCCCGACAGTGTCAAGATCGAAGCTGCCCTAGTATCGTCAAAAAATTGCTATGAATCGCAAGAAAATTGGATCACGATTTTACCCTCAACAAAGGCAAGTTTTTTTTTCATATCAAAAATTAGTTTAATTTTTTTCGATCTTTTTTTTTTTCTTTTCGAAAATTCGTTTTTTTTTTTTGCAGTTGATCCCCGACAATGTCCACGTTTACATGCTGAAAGATCAAGCCTGGAAAGGTCCAATGAGTCACGTGAAAATAATCATGGCGCCAGATGGCGGATTTTCAAGATTCAAAGTTTTCGGTCGTGTGAAAAAATCGGCCTAACGTACGTCAATTTGAATGCAAACACGTTTCCTTTATAAATTATACATACATATATATATATATATATATATACACTAGTAAGGGTAATTTAGCGTTAAATAGCATATAAAATTGTCGATTTCATGCACATCGTATCGAATAAAAACAAAAAATTAATTCTTCATTGGTGCGCTAATATTTCATGGCAAATGAAAGCAAGGCCGATGAATGAATTACGCACGTTTAGTTTGATTGAAGCGCGGAAAGTAAAGTGAGAGTGTAAATCGTAAGGCGATCATTGACTTCGACGAGAGAAGAGGTAAGAGGAAATTATCGTTCGCGAGTGTGGCAAAACGTTACTCGTACTTAGAAAACAGGATCTCTGGGAACGTGCGCGAGTAAAACGTTATACCATTTCATTGCGGTTGGGGAGAGGTAAAAATACTGCGAAGAATGCGTGAACGCGAGTTCGAACACAGATAGATTTTTTTTCTTACTACATAAATAAATAAAACATTTGTCACTATAAATTTATCAATATTTTTCTTAATTTAAGATGACAAAAGTGATGAATATTATTTTATAAAAACTGGCGATAATTCAGCAAGGTTTGTCGTAAATTCACGATTTAGTCTACGAAAGCGCCTCCTGGTGATGAGATTAAATGCGACGCTCAATCGTCGGCCATTTTAGAGCTGAACGCTCGAGCATCCATTTTCTCGTAGTATCGACTCCTCCAGCCGTTTAAAAAAAAAATGTTCTAATATGACACAACGCAATTATAAAATATGATCGAATTTTTGCCACTATCGATTGTCATTTAATTTGACAATGAAAGCATGAAGCAATTCACATTGATGGAAAAACATAAAATTTATCCTCGATTATTAATTATAGCCAAAAATATAATGATAAATTTGGAACACTTTAAATTTACTTTGAGACATTTGGATATTTTAATAACGAAACATTTATACATTTGACGATGTTATACAATACAAATATACGTAACTTGATTTATTTATTTTCTTTCAATCATATAAAATGTTTTATTGCATAAATATATTCTGCAGTCTGAAGTATCGTTGACCGCGACGTTTATCGTCTCGCTAGCATGAGCGTGTAGGTCGAGCTTACGATCAGACATGGAGAAAAGAATAAAGAGCAAAGTACTATAATTTTTTTGTAATTTGTAGTACAGTGAGGAGGTCCAGCGGCAGAAATGAGAGAATATTAATGGCGTCTCGCGAAGACTCCCATGAGTATTATACCAATTTATATACTTTAGCGAAGTAGCCGTTGATCCTCGAACCTGTTTGGGTGATTTTCCTCTACTCTCTATTCGTTTCTTCTTCTCCTTGTTCGTCCTCCAGTCTACGAAGAGAGAGAGAGAGGAGAGAAGAGAGATTTTTCTAAATGGTCCCGAGCTCGCGCAACTTGCACCTCTCTGCTCGAGTGGTCACTACACACACACACACACACACACACACACAAATGAAACGCTGCTGGCGAGTTTACAGCGCAGCGATCGGTAGGCGCACACAATTTTACCTGTATTGCTCAACGAGTCTTCTCGTCCGTTCACTCAGTGCGGGAATCACTTTCAGACGGTTCGGGCGGCCAGATTCTATCACTCCCGCGACTTTTTACTTTTTTGACACTTTCGTGTATATATATATATATATACACATATCGTTTAGTACACTTGCCTTGGCTTGGCTGGGACACGCATAGCAAATACGAAACACTCATCGTTGTCTCGTTTTATTTTTCAACAAACCTGAAATTTTCAACACCATCGCTTAGATAATAAATTCGCGTCAAATGTATTTGATAGGCAATCACGTTTTGGGTAAGGATTCGCGTCAAAATTCATAAGGATAATCGATCAAACGTTTTATTTTATTTCTCAGCAGATCGTTCGGAGATCGATAGATCGATTCGTTATTCAATTATTATTCAAAAAAATAAACTTTACGGACATTTTTTTATAAATTTTATTTTGAAATCGGAAATCGATGATTAATAAAGTTGCCTGTAAAATATGTTAATTAATGCGTTTAATTCTGCTGATTTTTTCGAGAATTTATCCAGCATTTGCGATCGATAAAACTAACGATCATTTACGAATTATTATTATTGGGAACGCGAACTGATTTGTTTTCAAACATTCGTCGAGCACCAGAGACGCTGTCGATGACTCGATCCATGTGTATATTATAATAGGAAATTCTTGACGAGGATTATAGAAACGATTCAATTTTCATTCTTCAAATTTTCCATGTGCGATGAGATTAAAAATTGTTATTTCAGCCAAGTGAAAGTTTCTTCATGTCGAACTTTCCAAAATTTCGACAAATATTTGTCCGCCGATCGATCCCACGTGTGCTTTAATAATCCTACATGATAAAATATCTTCTCATTTAATTTTTTTCGTTTCCATAATAATCAATTTCCATATCAACTTTATTTCTACTCGAACGATATATAAAGAAAAAAAAACCATCGATTTGTTTTTTTTTTATTTACCAAAATTTAATTTTCTTCATTATTGACGTTTTTTTTTCTTTTTTTTTATTACGAACTCGAGGCAAATATCGTGGTAATGACAAAATTTTGGAAAATTTCATAAAATGGTAAAGGATCGTGACATCGTTTCACAGTGATATAAGTAGGTCCCATCTTCGTTGGACGAGAGAGACACTCAGTTTGTTCGGGTTTCTTGTGGTCTTTCGTGGTGATTTCACTGTGTATTTGTGCCTTAATCGTGATGGTTGTGGCCCTCGCTCGTCGTTCTCACTTCCACGACAATTTCGTACAAGTTTGTAATATGCCGGCAACGCGACTGAAAATGCTTCCACACACACACACTCCTATGTGTCCCTATGTGTGAATATATATATATATATATACATATTCACACATAGGTACTATATATATATATATATATTCACACATGGGTACTATATATATATATATATATTCACACATAGGCACGCTGATTTATTAAATATGTAACTTTCACGAAAAGCATCAAAGTCTTTTCTCCACGGTGGAATGTGATCCTGCGTCATAGCTCGGGGCGAGGGGGGGGGGGGGGGGGCGTTGATGTACGAATAAAATTAATTCAATTCAATTCGATATTACGTGAATAAAAAAAAAAAATGCTCGTTAGGAGGATTTCCTAATTGCTACGAATTTCACCAAATTAATGAATACAATTTGAGCAATATTCTACATTTTTTAATTTTTAATATTAAAAATTACAATTTTTTTTTTCTGATTCTTGAAGTTTTTAAATTTTTTATTCACTGAAAAATTAATCCCAAGTCGAATTTATCACGAAAATTTATACTATCACTGTTAGTCTTTATTATAAATTATATCCAAGCTCGTGGAAATTTTTCTTCGCTGTGCTGATACCAACACCGAGCGTGAAGATTCTAATTTTCGCGTGTACAACTCGCTAATGACTCCATACATACACATGGGAAACAACAAATTGCACAAACTATGTACACACACACGCAAATATATATACAGATATATATATATATATATATATATATATATATATATATACAGATATATATATATATATATGTATAAATGTGTAAGTACTTATTGTTGAGACGAAGACCAGCAGACCATCAACGTTTTGCAATGTTGCCCTCGTCTTTGCTGTTGCACATTGTGCACGCGTTAACCTCGCTGAGAAAAAGAATAAATCCTTCGAGATGAAACAACCAATTTTCATTCGATTTGATAACAATAATTTTTTCCACGTTCGGTGAATATATAAGTTTTTTTTTTTTTTCAAAATGTACGAAATACACGTCAGGCATTCAAAAAAAAAGTGAATAAAAATAAATATATGTATATACTGTGTGTATGGGAATGTATAGGACTTATGGGAGGTTCAATAAACTCATTTATGCTACAGTCTGTGCTCTCGTGACGTGTAGAAAAGTTACGCGGTAAATAGAGAAAGAGAGAGTGTGTGTGAGTGCATGCATAGTAGATGCGACGTGAATATATATACATACATATATATATATATATATATATATATATATATATATATATATAAAATATATATGTCCATATATGTGTATATGTATATATAATATATGTACATATATGTTTATATATACATATAATATTTATATATGTATATATAGAAGTGTGTGAATGTGCGTCTGTCGCGAGCAGTAGCAGCAAACACTTTCTAATAGCGTTTGTTCTCGCATGGGTGAATCTCCTGCGACACGAATAGGAAAAAATGACATCGCGGCTGAAAAGACCTTTGACTTTTGGCTTTGATAGATGGAGACCTTCATGAGAGGACCTACCTCACTCGATTCTCTGACCGCGGCTTATTTTATCTGCTTGAGCAGTCGAGATAAAATTTTCTTCCGATCGCATTCTTTTGTTTAAGGAAAATATGCAGAATTTTAAAATGATTTGGGGAGGGGACGAGAGCTTATAAAAATTGAAAATTCGAAGTGATCGAATTTTTGGAAAGTTTAATGAAAGATTAAAAAAAAAAAAATTTTAATATATTTTTTTTTCTTTATTCAACGCATCGTTCATTTCGATTTATTCCAGCATCGGAGTAACTCTGTAGCCAGCTAAGTTAGTGAATTCCGAAGACTCCCCAATTATTATCGACGATACGACTGGATTTTAAATAAATAATGCTCCATGGGATAATGTGTGACTGTTAAATCGACTCGAAAATTTATCGATTCGATCATTTTCTACGTGTGTGAGAGAGACAGAGAACGAAGAAGATAACAGTGACGTGAAAAAAGAGACTGCGGATTTTACTACCAGATGACAATGACGACTACGAAAGACGATCCGCAGGCGGAGAGGATTAGAAAAATGTTCAGTTGGAGCAGCGGTCTTACAAGGTAGAATTTTTTTATTATTATTTTAAATAGAAAACTTCATTTATAATAGAAAATATCAATTAAAAATTAAAATATTTATTCGACACAGAAAATTTCATTTATAATAGAAAATATCAATTAAAAATTAAAATATTTATTCGACACAGAAAATTCCATTCGAAATATACAAAATTTCACAATCTTCAGTTTAGACTAATGCACCGCTCTCTCTAAAATCATCCCGAATATTTAAAAAATATCAAAAGTTTCTTTAACTTTACTTACAGGTTATTTTATTTTTCAATAATTTCAACGAAATACAAAAATAACAAAATTATAAAATTCACCTATTCCAACCACCAAGCTGCAAATAAATTGAGTAAATAAAAAGCCATACAAATATTAGCTGATATATTCTTGAGGTTTAGGAAAATATTCACTTGGAGCAGCGGTCTTACAACATAGAATTTTTTTATTATTATTTTAAATAGAAAATTTCATTTATAATAGAAAATATCAATTAAAAATTAAAATATTTATTCGACACAGAAAATTCCATTCGAAATATACAAAATTTCACAATCTTCAGTTTAGACTAATACACCGATGACTCTCTCTTAAATCATCCCGAATATTTAAAAAATATCAAAAGTTTCTTTAACTTTACTCACAGGTTATTTTATTTTTCAATAATTTCAACGAAATACAAAAATAACAAAATTATAAAATTCACCTATTCCAATCAGCAAGCTGCAAATAAATTGATTAAATAAAAAGCCAAACCAATATTAGCTGATATATTCTTGAGGATGTTCTTACAACAAATATATGCAAATATATGTAAATTACAATCTACACACACACACACACACACACACACATATATATATATATCTACATTTATACCGCAACCGTGAAGGAATCGCGATATACGTTAAATTTATTGAACTATAAAACTGGACTTGTCGCTTACGAGAATTGGATAAAACTGGTCCGCTAATAAGTTGTTATTGGCCACGCCTCTCATTGATTTTCACAATGACTGTAGTTAATTACGTCCTATATTTAAACAAAAAAATTTCAAACATGCCAATCGCTGTATCGTCGAGTCGAAAGCGTCATAATTCACGCAATGTGGCGTGTTTGGCCTTTAAAAGGTCTCACATTTATATATAAATGTTGTACAGAAATTTAAATCTATATCGTATCATTATTATTATATTATAGTAATAGTAATGTTTGAGTAGTTCAATGTGCGTGTGCCATGCTAGGTAATCATAATGACTGCAATATCGCTTCCGCTATTCGAAGACCATTCAAGCTTATATCGCTATATACACAGCCATGCTTTCACCCGTGATATGCGATATATATATATATATATATATATATATCGCCTTTGGACGAGGAGAGAGAAGAGTCGAGAGGGAAAATCGTGGGGGATTCCAACGTCCTCGTTCCGCCATAGTCACAATCGTGTAGAACACACGCGAGATTCCCTCAATTCCGATATGTGTAGAAAATGATTTTTTTTTTATCCCGATGAGATTTCTAAAAAAAAAATCGATAATTTTGACAGATAGAAAGCCCAAGGAACCTGATTTGGCCTCTTTATTCGGGTCTCACACGTCCTCTGTGCCACATTTTTTATCACAATATTCACGATTATTAATCCAGAATTAAATTTTTGTTAAGTCAATATTGACGCAAAAAATATGAATTTGGGAAAGTGTGGGAGCTACTCAGTTCTACCTTTTCAAATTCAAGAATGTTTACACTGAATTTAGAATTAGTGAGTCGGGAATTCGGCAGGGATCATTTTCCATCAAAATCGAATCACTGCAATGGTCGGTCCTTTTTATACCACCATTTTGAAATAGGAGTTAATTTATGATTTTCTTTAACATGAGTTTTTAAGTTAAGTACTAAAACAGAAGCCTGAAAAGTTTCCAAATAATCGGCTTACCCATTTTTGTTAAAAAATCGTGGGATAAACATCCAGACGAACAAAACCAAACGCCAAAAAATCGAGATAGTAAACAATTTTCATGGGTAAATCGAATAACCTCAATGGTCGGCCCTTTTGACACCACCATTTTGAAATAGGAGTTAATTTAAGATTTTCTTTAACATGAGTTTTTAAGTTAAGTACTAAAATAGAAGCCTGAAAAGTTTCCAAATAATCGGCTTACCCATTTTTGTTTAAAAATCGTGGGATAAACATCCAGACGAGCAAAACCAAACGTCAAAAAATCGAGCTAAAAAACGCTCATTTGTTTAGAAAATTATTATAAATTAAAAAATTATAATATCATTTTACAGTCGAATATCAATTTAAGATAACATTATCATTATTATTATATCGATGAAAATTAAAATGTTTTCATGGTGAGATTTGCATAATAGAAATAAATTCGTTGAAGTTCAGTAGGAAATAATTAATTCCCATTCATTACTCATTGGCAAGTTGCCATTGAAAATGGAATTTTTTATCCTTGTGAATTGCTCGAACCGGCTCCAGAGCTCATCACACCATCGATGATCGCAGAAACGGTCCAAGCTGCGCTTCACTGCCAGACACGAGAGAGTCTTCTCCTGCTCTTCCTCTTTTGACTCGCGCATTAAATTCCCATACCAGATCTGAGAGTTCTCATCGGAATTCTCGTATATAGTGAAAGGCGTCGACGAGCGGAGACGCCACAGTAAATATATGAAGCCTCGTATGTTTGTATGGACCAACATCGAACGATTGTCCAAGGAAAGAAAACCAGTTTAGACAAACACTCAATGAGAGCGAGTCGTTCGGAATTATCATAGTAAATTTTCGTAACCACGAGAAAAAGAATGGATTGGATTGAATGTCGAAGATTTCGATGCACCTGCAATTTGGGTTGGGTCATTCATTCTTTATAATAAGGACAAATTTTCAGGAAAAAAGATGTGTGACGTGCGAAATGAAATGACGTAATCCTTATTTTTCTCAAATTTATTATGGCAATCAGGAAAATTTTATATAAATTCAAATAAATATATTTTGTCGACTATCATTACTAAAATTTATCGTAAAAGAATGTACTGTAAAATCTCGAACAAACTGCTAAAATTGTTTATATAAAAATTCTTTGGTATTTGATCCCATTGATTTTTTTTAAACATGGAAATTGGTGTGGAGTCCTTTTTCTATTGCCCTACAATTTACCCACTAAGTGGAGAAAAAAAATGTTTAAATTGTAATTTTGACAGATGTGTCAATTTGTCTCAGAATTTGCTTTGAAGATATACAAATATGACGATTATAGTGAAGGACGATATGATCAATAATTTATTATTTAATATTAAAATTTGTATCGTAAACCTGTCAATAAATTTAAGAGCTCTTTATCAATTTGCTGTTTTCCATATAGGTGAGAATCTCTCTAATTCGGTAATAAATTCAACCTTGAAATACGAGGGTGTTACAAAATATGTAAGCAGACCTTGCTGCTCTTTATATATATATATATGAGACTTATAGGAAAGAGAAGTTTTTTCACAAGCTGAAAGCTCTATTACGCTATACTTCGTAATGAGGACAGTACATACACGGTGAGGCTGCTCTCTTGTGACGCGATTGACTTGTACGCGTATGGAATATCCATTAGGAAACTCCAAATTCGTACGTGAGTTTACCTTTGGCCACTCCCACGTCCATTGGCGGCTCTCATTGTCATATACGTTAATATAATGTAATGTAATAGCCATCGTCACCACTGAATAATAGCTCTCGAGACTCGTTGCAATCGTTTCAAGCTACTCAAATTTTTTACGATTTTTTAAACGATACCTCATGTAGGCTGATAAAAAGTACTGTTCGAGATCTTTATAAATTTTTTTGAAAATTATTTATTCTCAAATCTCTCTTGCGATTGAATCCACGATTTTTCCAGAAAAGGATAAATCTCGTTGTTAAATCCAATTTGCTGATCTGAAATATTTATGTGTTATATTGACAAATGCAAATAATCTTCGTGGGTGAAATTTCAAAATTATTAGCCTTCCTATTTCTACAATTCAGGCAGTGAAAATAATCTGAATGACTTTAGTGATATCTAAAAATGAACGGCAGTTAAAACAAATAGCGTAATTTACCCTTCCAGTTAAAATCGACGTACTTTCATTGGAATTCATCATACGATTCGTTGATTCAAACTAGAACTGTAAATTACGTCGATTTCTTTAAAGGCAAAATACTATTATAATTTTTGGACTCGGAATTTTTGTACAATTTTTTACAATAATGGTTAAACAATATAGATTATGAAAAATGCAATATAATTGTAATTCTTCATTGACGCTAATGCTATATTATTATTGTTATTATTATTATTATTATTTTAATGTTGACTGAAAAATGATTTCTTCCTTGAGATCAATAGGATAAAGATCGAGAAAAAGTTTTCGTACCGACGACTGGCAGTCTCGGTGTCTTTCTTGGTCACGACTTTGCCGATCTCCGAAGAGAAACAATCTGCGAGATGGCAGCACCAAAGATCCGATTCAATCGAAAATTTAAACAAATTTATTAATAGCCAAAAGCCTTGAACTATATGCATATCTGCCTTGTCATTAAATGAAAAATTATCTCAAGAAAATCGGTATTAAGGATTCTAAAATGCTAAGTGATTTATTGGTAATTAATAACTTTGCATCGTATTATTCAAACGCAGAATTCATAAATAATGAAATAAATTATTTAACGCAAGCAATTTTTTTTTTTCTTTAAATCAGTTATAATTAAATATTTTTCAAGCCATTCAATTTTTACAATAATAAATTATCATTTTCTTTTGTCGAAAAAAATGGAATAAAATATCCTCGAAATATTTCTTGGTCAGTAGAAAAAAAAATATTCACGTTTTTGCATTATTGAAAAAGTAGGGAAAAAATAGTACGAATTGTATTGGAAAAATCGATATCTTTGAGGGCTGACAATGACTTCGCCTCACTTACGTTTAAGATTCGCGAGGTCAGGGCTTGATATATGCATGTTAAACATTTTTTTTTTTTTTTTTTTGTACGTTGTATATTTGACATACGAGTGAGTCTTGCAATACGGCGAGAATCTCTTGTGAGCTTTAGCCTTCCAAGGAATAATGGGTGAATGGGTTGAATATACGTGACGTGGGTCGAAGTGACGCTCGTTTACCAATTTTTTTTTTTTTTTTCCTCTTCTTCTCTCCTCGCGTAATGACTGCGGCTATTTAACGAGACCTTCGACGTCGCATCCAAGGATCGAGATATTCGTCGCGAAATATCTTTCAATATATTATATACTCAAAGAGAAATAATTTTTTAAGAGTCTTCAAAACATTTGTTCAAACTTAATCTACATATATATATATATATATATATTTTTTTTTCTTTCAGTAGGCCAATTTGTTTTTCATTCTAAGCATTAAAAAGAGAAGAGGCACAAAGTGAAATGTATTTGTGGGCACGTAGTCTAAGAAGAGCCCTGATTCGTCAAGTTTACAGCTCAGTGTTTGCCATAAAAATTTGCAGTCTGGCGCGAGCGTTAAACAAATTTGTGTGTGTAGAGTCACCCATAAATGCTCCGTTAATATTTTGTTAAAACTTTGACTCATACGTTATATGTAAAACCTGCGTGTACGACTTTAAAAATGTTACAAAAATTTTAAGATTAACAAATATACGATTGAAAAAAAAGTTAAAAAATTTGCATAAATAAAAATGTTCATGGTAATGGAATATTAAGTATACGTCATCCAGTCATACGTATACTGTATCTGTACTATCGACTTTAAAAATGTCACAAAAATTTCAAAATTAACAAATATACGATTGAAAAAAAAGTTAAAAAATTTGCATAAATAAAAATGTTCATGGTAATGGAATATTAAGTATACGTCATCCAGTCATACGTATACTGTATCTGTACTATCGACTTTAAAAATGTCACAAAAATTTCAAAATTAACAAATATACGATTAAAAAAAAAGTTAAAAAATTTGCATAAATAAAAATGTTCATGGTAATGGAATATTAAGTATACGTCATCCAGTCATACGTATACTGTATCTGTACTATCGACTTTAAAAATGGTACAAAAATTTTAAAATTAAAAAATATACGATTAAAAAAAAAGTTAAAAAATTTGCATAAATAAAAATGTTCATGGTAATGGAATATTAAGTATACGTCATCCAGTCATACGTATACTGTATCTGTACTATCGACTTTAAAAATGTCACAAAAATTTCAAAATTAACAAATATACGATTGAAAAAAAAAGTTAAAAAATTTGCATAAATAAAAATGTTCATGGTAATGGAATATTAAGTATACAGAGCGACGAATGACGTGCTTCGATCCCGTTAAAAAAAATCCACCAAAAAAAGTTTCTTCGTATTTATATATATATATATATATATATACATATTTCATGCATCATCTTGAAATTAATAAATCCATTGTCGTCACAACGTAAAGTTCGCACTGTCAATAACGTCAATGCTACGGACGTACTTGATGTTTTATTACATGTTTTATTCATACGGGAAGTGAGCTCCGTGCTTGATGGCTATAATCGCTACTGAAGTCGATTCCCATTCTTCGTAAATAGACGCCCTCGTTGATTGATGATTCGCATGTCCTGCAATATTTTTTCTTGTCGTTAACATTTTTACGGTATTTATATAGTAATTTCACTTATATAGTACTATCGCCGCGCGCCCTTACACGTGCCATTCTTTTCTGCCTATTAATTTTTCATATCGCCGCGCGAGCTGCGCGCGTGCCCTCGCGTTTTTCTACACTTTTTATCAGCCCTTATTTCAGCATAGATCGAATATCGAACTAGTGAGAAGCGAAATGGACCGAATGGTCCGAATGAACCGAAATGGATTTTTTAATAGAGGATATTTTATAAATATTACCCCCGCCTATATTTATAACAAAAAGGTCATTCATTTGTTACATGTGTATTGGGCCTGCCTTGGCACATCGACATCACGATCTTTACTATTCATTATTATTTTCTTCGAGTATATTGTGAGGTAATGCAAAAAAAAATATATTCTATACCAATTTTCCGTTTTTTTTTTCCAAATTTTCGTTATTTCATTCGCATTTATGGTTAAAAAATATATTTACTTGTCATGAAAGTTTTATTATAGATCAATTATAATTATAATGCCCAAGGGCCTACTTTTTCTTTCGAACCTTTATATATTTATATATATATATAAATCGGTAGTCGATCGTTCGATAGTCTATATATAAACTACAGATCGACATACATATTAAATATAAGCGGATCGGAACGCAACACAAAACACAGCGAATATGCTGGTTTTTCCCTATGGAGTTTTATGTAACTCTCGCTGGCAACTCAATGATCACTTTCACGTCCACACGACAAGATCGCCGAGACCTCTTTTAAATTATATAGATTCGATATTAAACGTAATTTTTTTCGTTTATTTTATTTCTCGTTCCGTATCATTAAGTTTATTGTCAGGGAAATACTTTTTATTTCCATTAAATCTATTAGAAATTTATCTTAAAATCTGATTGAAGTATTTGAAAAAAAGAAAAAAAAAAAAAAAATTATTGTCTACATTGGATTAAAATGATTGAGATCTCGAGATTTTTCATCGATTACGCGTGGATAGTTGATCCAATCGATTGAGACCTCCCCGGATGTGACTCTCATGTTTTCTCAACATTCACGAGAGGCTTCCTCGTGACGGTTTAAAATAATGACTAGCTCGTAAACACCAGATCGCGCTGGTGTCCTCATAATCCAAGCAATGGTAACACACACGTTGGACTTTCGCTTTTTATGTGCGACCAAGAGAATTTCTGAAGCAAACTACGAGCTCTCGTTCCAGCAAGCAACCGTTTTCCGGCAGATCTTGACCAAAACGTCGGGAGAGTAGAAAAGAGCCAAAACTGCGTTGACATAAAACAGAAAAAAGTGGAAGGGGACCGACACTTTTTCGCTTCGCTGGGGAGGAACATTAGCCTTGAGGCTTCTTCTCTTGCATCTCATTTCTTCGTCGAAACTCTCGAATTTTTTTTTTTTCTTCCTCCACGTCGAGAGTTCAAAGCTCGAAAGTGAGAGAGAGAGAGAGAGAGAGAGAGAGACGTGTGTGACCTTGGAAATGAAGCAAACAATATCTTCGAACCGGAATAATTCGAGATGTAAGTTTGAACTCACCAATTATTTATAAATGTACGATTTTTTATATATATTTTTTTAAATCGTACATAGAGTGGAATCTCATAGTGGGGGAATGTTGATCGACGAAGCGTCACGGAACGGTTTTTGACATTTAAATTAGTAATTAATTTTATTTCCATGTATTTTTTTTAATTTTGTTTTTATTTTAATCAATTCGCCTAAAGTCCATTCGATATTTCACGGTCCTTGGATCGAATGACACGTGGGCGATGAAACAAATAATTTCTGATCATCACACCAACCATGCCGCAGTTCCTCAGAGTTTTACCCGAGAGTAGCATATTTTCTCAAGATGGCGCGGCAGAGAGCGTGAGATTCAGCACAATAACTTTCTCCATTTATTCGAAGATTCGCGAAATCATCATCGGTGAAAAGAGTCTTGTAAGAATAATCTAACCATCCACAGACCGTAATTGTTCATTCACTGCATATATTCCAAGGAAGTTATATTCTATTATTCCACGACATACCACAAGCACGAATTGTATAATGCTGATTTCTGTTATGTGACGTCTCGTCCAAAGTGCCATCAGCCAACAGAATTTGTTTATCATTTCACCAGAGATGGAAGTATATTAAATAAAAAAGATCAAAACAAATTTTGCCACGAAATGATTGAATATAATTATAGTGAAGAAATAATAATTATTTTCTAACAACTTGAAACTTTTCGCCATCTTCAAAATAATTATTCGTCATAATTTCATTGGAAAATAATTTTTAATTGTTCTTTAAAAATTTATTAGTTTACCGTGCATTCAGCCAAGACGATTTTCAACATGTAAATCTGTCTGATTTAACGTGAGAGAGAAAAACATGAAAAAAAACTTCTTCAACTTTTATTGCTTGTCTGAACGGAACGGCATTGAACTACTGTGAGCGTAAGTAGTTCTAGCGAGCTTAGGTCAGACATGTCTAATCGCCAGCGCTTCATCCATTGAACACGGTGTTTTTTTATCATTTTTTTTTTTTTTTTTAACCTTCCCGAACATTACACACGACCATACATAATCATACCGGAAAACAGATGGGTACCCATTGAATTAAAATAAATCAGAATGACTTTCTGACGAGTAATAAATAATAATAAGGACGAATATTGTAATGTCTTTTTTTCACAATAATCAATTACAATTATTTTCTACTGAAATTATGTGAAACAATTTCTTTTCCTTGAACAGTAAAATGTTTTTTTTTAAGCTCGTTAATTATGCTTAAAACAATATCCAGATTTTCGACAGATTTGTAGAAAAATGTAATTTTTCATGGATATATCGATGGAATTTCTAAGCGATTGATTTTACGTGTAAAATTCCGAGATCGAAGAACACTTAGGCGTGTCTGGTTAATTCGTGATGAACAGTAAAAAAAATCTTTCTTTGAGATACTGCTCGAATTTTTGCGATTTCTTCGCTTACACGAATTTCATATCGATTTGGTTGGATCGAAACGTTAGTGGTCTCGCTCGTCATTTATAGATCAATGGAATCACGACGGAAAGATCTACTTTTCATAAGTGCTTCTTTTTCATACGTGAAATATTCTCGATGTGCTTTTACCAATAATATACACATCGAAGCGTTATAAAAAAATTATGATACGAGAATTTCACAAACGATCTATTTCCTTTTTTTTTTTTTTTAATTTTTTGTCATTAGCACCAACAATGTCGTTTGCATCGCTAGTGCGAAAGAAAACAAGATAGTAACGCAATACTTGCAGGATATGCTCTCTGCCTTTCCAAGACAGTATATATATGTATATATGTATATTGCCCGTGACGATGGTGGGGCGCCTGGAAAAAGGAGGTCGAGCAGTCTCGTGCGAATTCTATATCCGTGCAAATATTTATCATCGGTCCACAAATTTTATTCGAGTCTCGAGCGTTTGCTTTTACTCTCAGGATCCATAAAAAATCGCTAATCTAAAATACCCATCGACTCAAGTCTTTGTTGAAATTTTTAGTAGATTTTGCTGTTGGATAATCGAATAAATTTGTGACCGATAGTTTCTTTTTGTTTCTAATTACATAGAAATACAATCTTTAGAGAGAATCAATAGAAGGAAAATTCAACTTTTTTCGAAACGAATAAAGTTGTGAATAATTACCAATCGTTTAAATTAAAAAAAAAAAAACAAGACTGATAAAAATATTCTACAGTGATTAAAAAATTTCAAGACATTAATAAAATTGATGATATTGATTATTGATTGATTCAAGTCAATCGAAAAATGTAAGTTTTAAAATGAAAAATTTCCAACATTAAGAAATAATTATAATTGTACTTTGTCTGCTTGCAACTTTACATCCTTAATCGAAATATAATTCGTGCTTTTGAAACAGATACAAAGTTTTGGGTCGTTACATTGGGGTCGTTTGAAGCGTGACAAGGTCTGGGCTAGCGAAGAAGTGACAAATTGGGTCAGATAATGACCCAATCGCGATTGACCCAAAACAAGTGCGAGGTCGTAAGAGTTTCAAAATTTTTTTTTTCACCCCACCATTTTTATATTGTCTATTATTTCATGACAAGTTGAATGATGGACGGATGCGTTTGTCTTTTCGCAATTCACGTATTGCTGCTGTGCTCGAGCATGTTATTTAATCGATATTTTTTTTTCTTATTACATAATTTTTTTTTTGTGTGTGTATGTGTGTTTATTTTTTTGTACAGAGCCAGAAGTATGTAGCCCATAGTGTAAAAGTGCGACTACTACGAATAAATATATGCTCACGGTGTGGCTTGGTTCTTGGATATATAGAAAGGGTTGCGCAATCACTGGGGAAAGTGGCAAAGAACGTCTTGACCGCTGGTGCGCGTGATATGGTGTGTTTGCCCGATGGTGTTACGGCCCCCACGTAGACGACCTGAAACCAAAAACGTGAAACACGTCGCTCACTTCGTAATTTCGCATCGCACACCCGCCCAGAATTACGAGATCCTTACGAATTCAATACCAGCGATGAATATAATATGCTTGAGGTCGATTTATTTGTAGACGCAAACCGAACCCTCCTCGATTTTTGCATCAATATATATATATATATATATTGCACGGAGACATTATACTCGAACCCCTTAAGGACTTATTTCATAAAACAAAAAAAAACAATTATTTGTTTAATAATTAGTCAATTATCGATGATCAAATGATAAATGACGAATACTCAATGGCGACCCTCGTACAGACATACACAGTCATTCTTAGACACCTCTGAAAATCATCAACGCCCTCACGCATGAGAATTCAAAGATACTGGCGCCCTCATCATACTGCATAGTGAAGATCAAATGCTGGCAGACCAATGCATCGTGCTCAATATTTTTCTATAAAAAAAAACAATAAGGGTGCAAAGCTCTCAAATTAATTTTTATTTTTCGAAATTATCGTTTCGAAAAATTTTCTCAAAGAAAAGTGAAAAATGGACTAATATTAATCTTGATTATTTAAAACTTAAAATATAACATTTTTTTGTTTTAATATTATATTTTTACTTTTAAATAATGTTACTTTTCCATCCAATTTTCATATGACTCAAGCGTAAAAACCTGTCTCAAGATCTTTTGCAACTTTTCTGATTACGATTTTGCTGTTCGTGATATGTGTCATTTGTGTATACGAGGGAGGGGCTTTGGTCAATTTTATCTATCTTTTCTGCCCCCCCCCCCCCACCTCACCGACACGAATGACTGTCTGCATGCACGTGCTATCGTCATTTCCAAGTGTACCTGATATGTACTCGTATATATATATATATATATATATATATATATATATATAATATATACGAAACATTAGCTGATATAGTTGATGCACGAGTCCTCTACGACTGCGATGCATATGGTCACGCATGCAGATCGCAGTTACGCTAATAAGGAATCGATGAGAAGTCCATTGCACGAGCGAACGTCAACTTTAGATTTGCCAAGAATATAATATATTGATTGCGCAATAAAAATAAATCTCATATACCCCAAGTTTATTATTATTCATTGTTCATTATTATTATTATTATTACTATTATTGTTATTATTATTATTATTACGATAAATATGATTATTATCGTGAATAATAATAATGATAATAATAATATTAATCAAACGATTTTTTTATTTCATTATTATTGAATCTACTTGTAGCATTCATAATGAGTTATTTCTTCCTAATTACTACAATTACTTCGAGGAAGGTAAGCGATACAGAGACATAATTCACGACTCCTAGCTCATATAACATATTCGACATATCTTTGCCGTTCGACATTGAACTTTGATTTTGCGGTTGGCTTGTCGGGTTATCGGTCCTTGGATTATTAAAGGTAATTAAAAAAAAAAAAATATCTTCTTTTGTTCGATGTTCGAATGTTAAACGCATTTGACCTCTGAGACAGGTCGAGTTTTGCATCTTGTACGGTTTAATCTGGACATTTTTCTTCTCTTAACGTTTTATTCTTCCTTACGAGACTGCGTGTGTCCCTTAAATTCTCTTTTTTCTCATTGTCAAATTCTGAGCGAGGTGAATAAAAAATATACCAATGGCAATTCTACTCGTCTATGATGAGCTATATAGGTGAATGTATGGCGATCGTTTTGTTTTTTTTTCGAATGGCGAAAATATTTTTTTCGAGGGTCTCTCTCGTTTTTGAACTCCAGTTCAACAATATTATCGTAGAGATTAAGGAGTATAGACATTTATGAGAAATAAGTATTTTGATTGTTTAATAACACAATAATGTGTAGGCTCAAAAAGCATAGCCCTTCTTGATTTCGAACATCGATATATATTATTATGCATTTGTGCATTAGCAAAAATAAAGGAAAAAAGTCGAGTTGAATAATTGATGTTTGCATGTGCATATACATATATGTCAATATAATGCACGCCATCATCAATTATCCAATCAGGGATATTTTTTTCAACTGCATATAAGTTGATTTACGAGCAATTTTCGTTTTTTTTTTTTCGCTCATCAGATAACTCGCATAATTAGTCTAGCATATTATACAGTATGCATGAATATGATAAGATGAACGAAGATAAAATCGGCATTTTGTATTTCATTAAATTCATCTCGTTTCGTTCTATTTTCGAATAGGCATTTTCAACGAATTTAAACGAGGTGGAACGTAAATATATTTTTTTTTAAATTGAATATTCATTATGGTCAAATTTATTTATTCTTCAAAATCGAATTGAAAAATGATGAAAATTCAATATGGCGTTGAAAATTTTCGTTCATTACTCACACGTGTGAACGTTGAGATTTTTTCGTTTTTAGGATGAAATACGACCTCGTCGATGTACTTATTCTGTTCTTTCCTCAAGTGTCAATCACGTTCTTATTACATTCGTTGAAAAAAAGGAGCGCTAACTCATGTACTAAGAACAAATTAAATGCGTATGTATGGTGTACACATCGGTGCATATATTACGCATATTTTGCGAGGATTGCGACGCCGCGTGGCTCTCCGATATGGCTGAAGCGAGAAGAACGTGACGCGTGGCTTTTCCTTCACCTCGGTAACCCGCGACGGTTGAACAAAAAAAAAAAAAATCGCAGCTGTAGCATCCAGACGACAAGGACTTCGGCAACGATCGAAAGTCACGGATAAAAAAAAGCTAGTAATCGATTTAAAAAACATACCGTAGGATGTTTCATTTTTTTTTTAAACTTTTTTTTCTTAGCTCAGACACGTAAATATATACTGATTTGTATATTGCTCGAGGGCGCGCAGACGACAATTATTATCATTGCAGTACACGATTGAACAACATTAAAGACAGCAAATAAAAATAAAAAAAATTAATTAGAGCAAGTAATAAATAACTACGAAAATTAATTAAAAATCAATGATAATAAGAAAATTTAATTAGCACTGAATTTATTTTTTAATCCGTAAGGAAATTGACAAAAATGAATCACCGATAATGTAATATCGATCTCGTTAAAGAGCGAATGTCCCCACTATATAGGTAGCAATTTTCCCCGGTTAATTATTGTCGTTTGTGGTTTTCTTTTTTTTTTTTCTTTTTTCTTTTAGTAGACGACTCAACGTAATCGTAAATATTCTTGCTTTTTATCGAGCCGAACGATAAATATATTTTTCATTTCATCGCTGTCAGCAGTTCGTTTCTACTTTGCTCCCATCTGCACTGTATTATACTGTACGCATAATTTCTTGCAATATTGCCTCGAGTATAGAGAGCTCGATGGGTAAGTCACAGCATCGCAGAAGAGATTCAATTATTCGATGATGAATATTTTTTATTACAATCATGCATGGCGGACCTATGAGAAAGATTATTCAGCTTTTTATGATCGAGTCCCAAGAGTCAAATCAATAATCATAATCATCAACGCATATGATTATTAAATCATAATAATATTTGCCTGGCGTCTTATCTTTTTTGATGGGAAGATAATGAAGATCCCAAAACCCCGGAAGTCACGAATATGTTCACTCCGGAATTTTAAGTATAACTTTGGTCGCACTCTCAGCAGTGCTAAAGCTGCTGAGGACTCAGAGTACTCAGCATTGATTAATCGAGTAACGAAAAAAATGATTAAAAGAATTTTAAAAGTAGATTGAAAATAAATTTGGAAAGAAAAAAATTAGGCTTAGAAATAATTGGAAATTATGAAACTAAGAAACAGCATCGCAGAAGAGACTCAATTATTCGATGATGAATATTTTTTATTACAATCATGCATGGCGGACCTATGAGAAAGATTATTCAGCTTTTTATGATCGGGTCCCAAGAGTCAAATCAATAATCATAATCATCGACGCATATGATTATTAAATCATAATAATATTTGCCTGGCGTCTTATCTTTTTTGATGGGAAGATAATGAAGATCCCAAAACTCCGGAAGTCACGAATATGTTCACTCTGGAATTTTAAGTATAACTTTGGTCGCACTCTCAGCAGTGCTAAAGCTGCTGAGGACTCAGAGTACTCAGCATTGATTAATCGAGTAACGAAAAAAATGATTAAAAGAATTTTAAAAGTAGATTGAAAATAAATTTGGAAAGAAAAAAATTAGGCTTAGAAATAATTGGAAATTATGAAACTAAGAAACAAATTATAAAAGTGGATGACTTTGAAAATTTTAATATTTCAAAGAAATAAAATTGTATCGATCATTACGAGAATATCTCGATGGGGCTGAACACAAACGACCTTTGACAATATTCCACTCGCTAGTTATTTCCTTCAATTAC